>CAMOHE010054444.1:3685-103332 GCA_946598075.1 Artocarpus hirsutus | reverse complement strand
TTTTTTTTTTTTTTTTTTGCTTTTTCTAATCTTAATTCTTCTTCTTCTTCTTCTTCTTCTTCTTCTTCACTTTCAGAAAGTACTCTAATATCAAGAAGTGGTTTTTTTATCTTGTTATTTGTAATCAATGAAACGTGAACTATGATATGTGACCTGTGAAATGGCCTCAACGTGAACTTGTCATTTGTTTTACACTTGTTCTTATAACAATCGCCAATAATGTTACTGATCTATTTGTCTTGTCTTTTTTTTTTTTTTTGGTTAATAGAATTTAAACTTGATAAGTTCACTGGTACTACATTATGATCTTAGAGAAAGGGCTGGCTGTGATGAAACTAAATTTTACTTTCTCATGTTGGTTGAAGTTTTATTATTGTGGATTGTCGTGTTTATTATGCTACTGTGCTCTCGGTTGGCTATGCATAGGATTGTGCCGTTTTGTTGATTCGTTTTCTCCTGTCCTTGTGCGTACCAATCGGTCGTAGCATTGCTGTCGACGTCTTAAGTGCCAATCCACAATGCTTATGCTCCTAATGTGAAATAGAAGAAGCAATTATAGTTCTAAGCCAGATTTATGTCTCAATACTTGTTAACTTTTTATTACGTCATTTTCGTGGCAAAATTGCATATGCTTTGGCTGTTGCGGGCTCTGTAGTTGAATGGTGGAAATTGGGAAGAGGCAAGTGCATACCAAAAGTCTAACGGATTCGCATGTAGCTCCCATTGCCTTGCAGAGCATCACAGATTCCTTATCTAGTCGCGGCAGCAGTAGGGGCACCAGTGGTCCAAATTATGAAAACAATCATTCGGACGTGTTGGAACATTGATACGTTAGTTTTTTTTTTTAAGAAAACTTTTTGTCTCTACAAATTCGTTGTCATAAATATAGTGATTTTGAATGCAATAGCACGTTCTTTGTTGTCTGATTTTTTTTAACTACTTTATGGATTGAAGAGATAATTGATTATCAAATAAAAATAACCGCATAAAAATGGCAAAAAGAATCAATAGCCAAAAAACAAAGGACTTAATACAGTTATAACAATATTTTCATTTTAATATTATATTCATGTACACCAAGCATGGATTTCTCATCACATTCAATGAAATGGAAATAATTTATTTGATAAATTAAATTTATGCACTTTTGTAAAAATGTTTTATTTTCCTAATAAATTTTTTTAATTTTGACAAAAGCGACACAAAAAATCCGAAACCAAATCTCAAATATACTAAACACATATTCATAACTCAAATGAGGATTTTAAAAACTTACCAAACACATATTTAGATCTTCTACCAAAATTTAATTTTATAAATACTTTCACAACCAAACACTAACTCAAATCACAATTCAAATCACAATACTCAAATCAAAAGAATCCAAATCACAATAATTCGAATCCCTTTACCAAATGGACCCTAAAGATGTCGGGTTCGTTTGATAAGTGGATTCGAATAAATGATTTGATTTGAGTTAGTGTGATTTGAATTAGGATTTCAGTTAGTGATTTGAATTGTTATCCGAATTGTCGTTTGAACATACATTTAAGTTTTTATCTGAGTATGAAATAAAATTAAAATATGTGTTTGAAAAGACAGTAAAAATAGTTTTTGATTTATTAATAAATCTAACAAAATCTTAATGTTAATGATCCTAAAAAATATGTAATATGGATCTTAATTTATTCTTTTCTTTACTAGAAACGTAATGAAAAAAGAATCATCTCAATTGGATATCAAATGACAAAGTTATAATTTTTTTTCTCAAATATAAGAGAGAGAATTTTAGTTTCACTGTAGCAAAGATATCCGAGTATCAAAAGTTTAAGGGGAGTCAAAACTCTAAAAATTTTGATTCTTGAGACTCAAAGGATTTGGATTTTTTTGGAAACAAACACGTATCCAATAGATTCTTGATACTCAAATCTAAATTTGAATTCATTGAGTAAGTATTCCAAACAAACAACCCCGAGTTATTTCACATTGCCTTTTTTTTTTCCTCTAATTTCTCAAATTTTTATTCTTTCCTTTTTTTTTTTGTTTTGATAAATTTTTGTTCTTTTTTAGAACTGGAAAATAATTCAAAAATCAATATATTTTTTTTCTTGGTAAACATTAAAAATTAACATCATAATAAGATTTGAAGCATTTACAAAGACAGTTTTAAACTTTTTATTAGGAATTTATTTACCACTTGAAAAACGGTAGGCCATTACACAAAATTATACAAAATGAAATTAGAAGTAATTTTTTTAATTCTACAATAATATGGAAGATACATCTTTCCTCTCAAAAAAAAAAAAAAAGAAAGAAACTATGCACGTGTAGGTATCCCAAATAACACAGGGTTAATTATATAATTATATTTCATAATTTTAATTATTTTTTATTTTTTCCTATGTTTTTAAAAAATTACAAATGTATAATTTGATTTGAAAAATTAATTTTAATTT
This sequence comes from Artocarpus hirsutus, assembly GCA_946598075.1. Lineage (NCBI taxonomy): Eukaryota > Viridiplantae > Streptophyta > Magnoliopsida > Rosales > Moraceae > Artocarpus > Artocarpus hirsutus. The sequence continues at coordinate 100,876 of CAMOHE010054444.1, read as the reverse complement.
CATCTCTCTAAATAGAAAAAATTAGGCAAAACAACATAACTAACTTAAATAATTATAAAAAAATATTTTGTAGGCTTAAAAATATAAAAATCCTAAAACAAAACATCTCATTAAAAAAACCCTAAGTTTTATGTCTTTTCAAATATAAAAATATTTTTTAAAAAAAATCTCAAGGAAAAATATATTTTAGAAACAAATTCAATCTAATTAAGAGTATTTTTATTTTATCTCTATTTTTTTATGTCAAAAGAAGTCTACAAAAGATAAAATTCAATCAAGTTTTTAAAATTCAAAAGAAACATTATAGTTTTTAAAAACATAAGTATAGATTAAGAAATAATTAAAATTAAGAGGTATAGTTTTATAATTAACCCATAAGACAATTTATATGTTATGTTTTTATTAATTTTTTTAAAATTTTTGGGCCAAATTTAAGAGAGAATTCGTCAAAAAAAAAAAACAAAAATCATGTTTGAGAATGTCTCTAAGCTGTGTGAAGCCGCCACGTGTACTATCAGTAAAGGACAAAAAGTCTTTCCGGTCCTCCAAATCCGTTGGGTCTCCAAACACCAACCAAACTGGGCAACCTTGAACACGTGTCGAGTTCGGAAAAGAGACTCGTGCGACGATCACGTGCTTCGCGTGCTCCTCCCGCCTCAAAGTCACCAAAAAAAAAAGGGTATCAAATTAATAAAATACTTTCAGATTAATTTTTATTTTTCCGGGCAAAAAAAAAATAGCACCCTGTTTGTCTGTCTCCCTTGAGAGAGAGAGAGGGGCAGAGAGAAAGAGAAGGCACCAAAATGGGTAAGATAGTGGAGAAGAAGAAGAAGAAGAAAGGAAGGCCTTCTCTTTTAGATCTCCAAAAACGAAACCTTAAAGAACAACAACAACAACAACAAAATCAACAAAAGAGGAACAACAATTCAGCCCCACATTCCAACGATAATTACAGGTCTGCCCCTGGCTCCGCAGCAGCACCGACCGCTGTCCGTCGATCTACTCGCCGGAACCCTAATCCCGACTGCGAATCGCCGGAGAAGGCGCTGACGGAGGAGGAAGACGAGGACGAGGACGAATTGGCCGGGAAACGCCGCGAGAAGAAGCTGAAGCTCGTCCTACGACTGCCGCAGAACCAGAAATCGTCCCCGAATTCCGCGTCGCTCAACTGCGGTGGTTCCAATTCGAATGCCGAGGAAGACAACGCTGCGTCGAACAGCCACAAGAAGCGCAAAATCAATGCGATCGGCGATGGATCTGGGCAACAGGGTTCGCAGAAGGTACTTAAAGAAGTCAAAATTTTTGGGGCTTTGAGCGGAAGAGAAAAGGGCCATATATTTTTTGCTTGCGAGTTTCGATTTTCGCGGCTTGAAAGCGCCAATTCCTCTTTGATTTGATTTGATTTTTCTTTTCCTTTTTTCTTTCTTTTTCTTTGGTGGATAACATTACGTTGACATTATTTGAAAATTCCTAGAATTTCGCTCCTTTTGAACGATGTTTTTTTTCCTCTCATCGTCAAGAATTTTAGTAAATGGGTTGACTTGTCCGTCTTTTGGAATTCCCATATTGAATTCTGCTGGAGCAATATACCTTTTCATTTTTTTTATTATTTCGAATTTTGGGATCACGCCTTTTTTTTAGTCTATCTCCGATTTATTAGCATTTAATCTGTCTCTTTTATTTTATTTTTTTGGGTTTGCCTAGCTAATAATGATCTTAATGTCATTTCTTCTAAAAAGTTAAAATTTGTCTTTTCTCTTTTTTTTTTCTTTAAACAATTATTGTTTCACAGTTTGCAACTGTATTTCCCTTTTTGGCACTTTGAATGCCTGTCTACTTCGCTTTTCACAGCTACTTTGCTCGTGGCAAGGTTCCTCGCCCATACAGAAATAAATATGTATATGTATTTATTTGCTTGTTAGCTTTGTTTCCGAATTTTAACTCAATTTTCAATTTTTCTTTTATATTTTAGTTTCAGGGTGACAAGTCCATATCTGGGAAAAATCTATCGGAGACGTTTCAAGGTTTGCTCATGGTTTCTGACCCCATATTGATAAGACAAACCACTTTCTGGTTTTGAACTCATAATAGCTTCACATTATCTTAAGCTTTGTTATGGTTTGTGTACAGGAACAACAAAGTTGGATTCGGGACCCTCAACGCCTTTACCCGATAAAAAGCTGTTACTGTTCATCCTTGATAGGCTCCAAAAGTATGTGCTTTTTAGTTTCTTAGGTTGTGAATTTGATATCTTTGGTGTGTGCTTTTTTTGAGTCGAGTCTGATGAAGTATCTTAATTTAATCCAGGAAGGACACTTATGGTGTGTTCTCTGAACCTGTGGACCCAGAAGAGGTTAGTTTTATATATAGTGATGACCCATTAACTTCCAATGCTTAAAGATTTTTAGTTTTGTTTAAAAATTGAATGTTTGTTCTGTATAATGCAGCTTCCAGACTACCATGAAGTCATAGAGCATCCGATGGATTTCTCGACAGTGAGGAAGAAGCTTGCTAGTGGGGCTTATGCCAACCTGGAGCACTTCGAGGTTTGTTTACCATTCTTGGTTTTCATCTTCTTTACACTTTCTTCTCTTGCATTCGCTGATTTCTTTTATGAAAATTCATTTAAGTACCAAAATCAGCATGTTGTTGGCTCCCTCTTCATCTAAAGTTGATGCGTTTCTGCTATGCTGAACAAATGAGTAGGTTATATTATGGTTTGGAGATGCCTTCAGTTTGTCTCTTCAAATATTGTGCTACATAATATTATTGCAGTACCCACCACTAAATCTGTCATGGATGTGAAAAATAATGTAGCTGACATCTTATTCTTTGAGTGGGTCGTATGACCATTCATTTGTGTTTTTGATTGATCTAGCAACTGTAAAGGTACAAGATCGTCCTTCTTTGTTCAAAGATTACCGACTTCAACTTCAATTCTTTGTACGTCTACTTGCAAGAGCCAATTAAAATCTACTTCAAATTGTTCAAAACAGCAACCTTTTAGAAATATGTTTAGCTTGTTTATATATTATCTTAATATTGTGACATTGCTGTGTTAGTTGTTCCCTTTGGTGGTAGCTTGTTGGAAGCATCAAAGCGTTTGTAGTGTGCTAATTTTGCATGTAGATTTGTCTGCTGATCAAGAATTTTCACTTCTCTTAATTGGCAAATTTTCAGTAATTCTTTCGCGTCATGCTATTTTAAGTTTAGTTACGTGGAAAGGTTGTAAAGTTTAACAAACTAGGAAGTACTCAATTTTAGCAGTAGTCAATCAATTTTCCAATTTCACAGATCATTTTGGAAGAAAAAGAAAAGGATCAATATTATGATCTTTGATTTGGCTGGTGTAATTTGGGGATGCTCAGCGAGGATGGTAGTCATTTTTTTGTGTGTGTGTTGTGTGTGTGTTTGTTTTATATTCGTGTAATTGTTTGCTACCATCATGACATCATCTTCTTGAGATCTTACGATGTTTGTCTTACAATTTCACAGTTTTCATCATTTGCTTGTCTGGGTGATGCTCATTTTTTGTATTCGGAAATATTTAAGACCTCAAATTTATTTTGATATATATGATTTTTTTTTCTTCCTTTTGGTGGTTTCCCAGTTGCGAATGCTATTGCTTGAGATTATATTGGTATTCCCTGCATAAAATGGCTGGACGGTAGACATAATGGCTATTTTAGTTTTATATTTAAAACCTTGAAAAGATCTTATGTGGACTGCATTAGCCACTGGTTAAGCGACTGAGTCTTATTTGTTATATCTCTTTCATCAAGAATTTTTGTGAGATTTGGGTAGGTGAGAATTGATGTTTGGAAATTTTTATCATTTGCAGAAAGATGTTTTCTTAATTTGCACAAATGCAATGCAGTACAATGCCCCGGATACCATATATTTTCGACAGGTACAGTCTAATACCAACTCCCATCTATTTGCGTTTCCTCTATTTTCTGTATATATCTCAAATTTTTTTAATTTCTTGCTAGGCACGTTCCATACAAGAGCTGGCAAAAAAGAACTTTGAAAATTTGAGGCAAGACAGTGATGATAACGAACCAGAACAAAAAGTAGTAAGGAGAGGCAGACCACCGACAAAAAATTTGAAGAAACCGGTTGGCAGGCCTTCCCTGGAACATGCTGCTTCAGAGTTTTCCTCAGATGCCACTCTTGCTACTGGAGGAGAGAATGCCACATTGTTAAATCATGATATGAGAAAAGGTTCTCTTCTTTTGGACAAGTCTAGTTTGGCAGATTCATCTGGCAGATTGAATGGTTTACGCAATAATGACCTCTATACTAGTTGGTTGGCTGATAACAAATTTGAGAGGAACGATGAGTTTACAGGTTTGGAACGGGATTCGTTTTCTTTTGGACTTACCAATTTAAATTGTCTGGGATTACAATGATGTATTTTCTGGCAAAACTGATGGATGTTTGCCTTTTTTGTTTGATAAATATCATAGGTTCCGGAATGAGGGGTAACCTTAAGCATGGGAAGAAGCAGTCTGTACTTGATGATAACAGGCGTAACACTTATAGGCAATCATATTCATCTGTTGCTGGACGTGAAGCATCTGTATTAACTACTTTTGAAGTAGAAAGGAAGCAGCTGATGCCTGTAAGTATTTATTTGATGCCAATTTTGTAAGGTTTTTTTTTTTTTTTAATTTTTTGGAGCGAGAAGAAATTGAATTTATTTATCTGACATACAATTATGTCAAGTGGTTGGCCTGGAACCATTTTCATCAGAGGATCATTTGAGACGGAAGTCCATAAATGCCCCATTACTGCTACCATGCTTGTCAGTCTTTTGTTCAATTGGTTAGTTTTTTGACTTGGCTTCTGTACGGATCAGATTGGAGTCCTCGTTGAGCTTGGTTATGCAAGGAGTCTGGCGCGATTTGCTGCAAACCTTGGCCCTGTTGCTTGGAAAATTGCTGCTAAGAAGATAGAAAGGTCTTTGCCTTCTGGTGTAAAGTTTGGCCCTGGATGGGTTGGAGAAAACGATGTCACACAACATAGGACGCTGTTATTCCCTTTGCACTCGCCAGGGCAGACATCAGAGTTGCTGCCGGTGACTACTGTGTCAAATTCGTCTTCTGTTGCCACAGGTCATGCGGTTGATCCTAAGGTGGATAATTTATCTGAGAAGCCTGAAGGAGATGACATGTCGGACAAGAACGTACCTTATAATACTGCTAGTGCTGCTGCTGCTTCTACTACTACTAGCACAACCACCACCACCACCACCGCTACAACATCAGATGGCCATACAAGCAAGTCTCTTCCAATGTCTGTAAGCACCTCGTCAGCTCCACCACTTGCTACAAGAGCTCCCGAACTCATCACAGTGAAGGCAGAATCTATAGAAGGATTGAAGCCCCATGCTGGGTTTAACATACTGAACAGCAGCAATGTTGGTGGGATGAGGCCAAAGTCTCCCTTTCCAATTCAAGGTCCCATGATTCATCCTGGCATGAATGGATTTAATGGGTTTAATCTTGCTGCGCAGATGGGAAAACTTCCTGGATCTCCGAGGCCTGCTGTTTTTAACATGCAATCTGCTCAAATACATGATAGGACTAATAGTACAAACATTCATCCAGCAACTGCAAACAGCATGAATTTTGAAGAAACCAAGTTTTTGGAAAATCGTAGTACATTAAATTCTGAAAGTTCATTGCCAAACTCCAGAAGTGAGGCACTGGCTGCACCAGTGCCGCCGCCCGGATATCACCCACGGCCATCTTGGCAAGGTTTGTCACTGCAGCCACGACCTGACTCGGGGTTATCACCGCAGCAGAAACCAGATTCAGTTCCTCCAGATCTGAACGTTAGATTTCAGTCTCCAGGGTCTCCTAGTCCTAGCAGAGTTGATTCAACACAACCAGATTTAGCATTGCAGCTTTGAGAATAACTGAGCTTTTTTTGCTCTGTTTTTCCTTGTCATTCATAAGTTAACCATATAGACCGGTGGGTTTGTGATTTGTTGCTCCAGGTGATGAGACCAATAGAGAGTAGAAAATGGTCTCTGTGTTTGGAGCCGCGTGGAACCACACCTAACTGTGTTGTAAAAGAGTAGGTTCATCTTGTACAGATTAATGTGTTCTAATTTTAGGCTCATAAGTGATAAGTTCTTATTTGTAACATTATAAACTATGATCAAAATAATTGTTTCCTGATGAGGTAAGATGCTTATCTGCGTTAGAAAATCCTCTTATTCTTGAGAAATGCATAATATGCTTTACATTCAAATGTCTATTGACCGTACGGTGATTTCTTGAGATACATATGAGCCATCACTTTTAACCAAAGGATCTTAGACTCCATCGTCATATCTTTGGTCAAAAGTAAAAAGATATATTTTTATATTGCAAGCTGGTCGGTTTCATATTTTAAATAAATTTAGACATTCGAGACTTAATTAGACCGCCTTTGACGGTTTAGATGTTTTTTTCTGGCGTTGACCGCAAAAAAGTTTGAATATTGAATCTTGACATAGTGTGTTAGCTATACTTTAAACGGCAGTTTTTTTCTCACAAACTTTAATTTGCGACGATGTTTTTAATTCAAATTATTGGTTCACACTGAATTCTCAAAAAGGTATGTGAATATGTCGGCTTTGGCGGGCCCAAAGTTAAATATTTAAGGAACCATCCTCATCCCACCCGGTCCACCATTGGTTGTTTGCTATAACAAAACAAGTTCTGCCACGTTTTTTCGTGGGAATCCACGCTCTTTTTGTATTAAACGCGTCAAAAACTTCATAGGATCCGAGTAAAGAGGGTCCACAATTGAAGGTCAACCTTAGGGTCCCCTTCTCATAAATCTCAAAGAAACGTCCTTGTTATTGAGGGCAGTTACGCTTGAAGTAGGCGTCTTGCCTTCAAGGTCAAGCATTTGAAATTTGGAATATTGGACTATATTTTAATCTGGCTGTTAGGCAAGAAAATGAGAAACTTGCAATAAAGTGATTTGGCAGCTGCCCAATATTCTATACGAATATTCATCATCGTTGAATGCCAATATATGTTTTTTTTTTCCTCCTAAACTCCTAAACCTTTTTTACATCTAGAAAAAAGATTCTAACGTAAGCAAATTTGGGAGTTTTTTAGAAAATATTATTTGGGAGGGTTTTAAATCGCCGTGAATTCAAAAATTACCAGATTTACCCAATCATAAATGAAAGATCTCGTTTTATCAACTTTAATTAAATTCCAGTTAATCAAAGTCACCAAAAGCAATTAATAAATAGAAGAACACGGGCAATTTATGGTGGTTCAATTGTTAAACCTACCTATTTCTTTTCTTGCCTTTGTGTTGTAACACTTAAATAGATCTATCCAACAATCACCACTTATCTCCAATATCTGAGGACTTCATCTTATACCTCTGCAAAAAAACTAGCTCTCTAGACATGCAAAATACCTTTATGAAGAAGCGAGGTATTTATAGAAGTGCTTTATTTAGTATCTTGATCACATCTCAGCTTATGTAGAGCTGCTTCCAATATCTTGATCACGTCTCTAATAGGGTGTTTAAAACTCATGTCATATTTTAGTGTTGTAACACTTATCTGTAACGTTATTTGATAAGGCATGATCCGATATTTTGAATTGAACTTGGACTTTTTTGCTGTGATTTTATGAATTTAGACTCCAAAAATATCTTCAATAAATCTTCTTTAAAGCAAATTGCAATCCCTTCTTTTTAAAGAACCAAAATCAAATCATTTTCAAAGTGTAAACTCGAATATCACTTGAAGTAATTTTCTCTTCAATGCTTATCCTTATCTTCAATTTGAATCCTTTTCTAACCAAAATCTTCAAGATAAAAACATGTAGCACCATCTTCAATTTGATATTTGAATTTCTTGAATAATATTACTAAATATGTGAACATAAAAAAACCGCTAACAATAAAATTTGAATAGTTTGAAACTTAGGTTGAAAATCTTGACAACCAAAATTAATAAATTTGAAACTTAGCCAAAAACCCCAAGACCGAATTTGGTAAATCGGATTATCACTTGACCGATTTTCATAAATCAAGATTTACTCGAATTTACTCTATGGCTAACTTTAATAAATGTAAGATTTATCAAATTTACTCTCATAAAGTCTCAAATAACGTACGTTTTTAGTTAATACTATTTTTATCAACATAAGGTTTACTAATTTTTTGGTTTACAAACTCATTTTTACCCTAACAAATCTTTTATTTAACTTAAAAATGTCATTTATTAACACTTGTAATATACTGTAATTATTCTGTATATTCCACGCATGAATACAAATATTGATCTGAATATTCTTCTGTTGAAATTTCAGCTCATATATGTTGAAATTCTTATTCAGAAATTTGTTTTGTCTATTGAGCAAGAAAAACAAACGACAATTCGTTTTGTAAGCGTTAAAGATACACGGTGTCGTTTCAGTTATGGGTTAGTATTACTGTCTTGTTTTCTTTTGTTACAATTTGTAATTAGACATGTATATATCTATTACTCTTTGACTCAATAGTTTAGTTGGTTCTCGTGTGAAAAACAAAATAGAGAGAGAAAAACAAGTGTAAGAGAGTTAGAGAGAGAAAGAGGATATTTCTCTAGGTATTCTTACTTTTTGTTTCTCAAGAAAACTCTATTGGTGAGAGTCTGAGGGTGTAATCTTTGGATATTCTAACTGAGAATAGATTGAATTCCTTGAGGAGAGTACACGGGGACGTAGGCTTAAATTTGGTCGAACCTCGATAACAAATTTCTTGGTATTTTGTGTTCTTTATTCTTTGTTGTTCTTTTTTGGATCTCATGTGTATAATCGGAGGGTGATTGAGGAAGAAATTCCAACAGTGGCATCAGAGGTCGGTTCTACGAGGCAATTAACTTCGATTGAAGAATCTTGATCAAAATCTGGAGGAGATCAAGGACTTAAGGCTTGTGACTAGCCTAGGGGATTTCTAAGGGTCCGTTTGGTAAATGGATTCGAATTAGTGATTGAATTTGAGTTAGTATGATTTGAATTAGGATTTGAGTTTGTGATTTAAATTGTTATTCAAATTGATGTTTGGATATGCATTTAAGTTTTAATCTGAGTATGGAATAAAATTGAAATTTGTGTTTGGAGAAGTAGTGAAGATAGTTTTTGATTTATTAATAAATCTAATAAAATCTTAATGTTAATGATCTTAAAAAAGATGCAATATGGATCTTGATTTATTTCTCTCCTCATTAGGAACATAGTAAAAAAATAATCATCTTAATTGGATATCAAATGAAAAAGTTATGATTTTTTTCCTCCAATATAGGAGAGAGAATTTTAGTTTTTATTGTAGCAAAGATATCCGAGTATTAAAAGTTTAAGAGGGATGAAAACTCTGAAAACTTGAATTTTTGATACTCAAATAATTTAGATTTTGAGGAAAATAAACACGTATCCAAAGTATTTATGATACTAGAATCTAAATTTGAATCCATTGAGTTCATATAATGCATAAAACAAACATACCCTAAGATTTTGAAGACATACTGTTGGATGCAGATGATTCTGAAAAGGAAGAATCAAGAACAAGTCTAAGGAATCAAGAAGCAAATTCAGTCAATTCTTTCTTGAAAAACATGTCTAACATGAAGATTGACATTGAGAATTTTGACGGCACTGGAGACTTTTAGATTTGGAGGAGGAAAATCAAGGGGCTTCTTACCCAATAAAAGCTTCTCAAAGCATTAGATGACCCAATCAATTTTTCAAAAAACTTCTCTGTAGATCAAAGGCAAGAGCTACTCATAACTACTACAAGTACTATAATCTTTCATCTATCCGATTCTATTATTCAGTTAGTTGATAAGAAGGATACTCCTGCAAAAATCTAGAATAAATTAGATGAGCTATTTCAGAAAAAATCCTTAACAAACAAAATATTTTTGAAAGAACGTCTGTTCGGTTTCAAGATGAACACAACAAAAGGACTAGAACAGAACTTAGATAAATTCCTTCGTATGAATATAGAATTGGCCAACTTTGGTGAGAACGAGTCACTCGGTGATGAAAATTAGGCTATAATTCTTCTTATTTTCTTGCCTGACTTATACAAGGAAGTAAAAACAACAATCAAGTATGCTAGAACTTCTATCACACTTGAAGAGGTTCTATCGGCTTTAAGATCAAGGGATCTAGAATTAAAAAATGAGAAACAGGGGTCATCAAAATGGGGAAAACTACCTTGCTAAGGGCATGAGTAATCAACAGAATGGAAATCAAAGATTTAGAGGTCCTAGCAAGAGTAGAGGAAGGTCGAGTTCTAGAACACCAAACAGTTCAAGAAAGTGTTATTTCTGTGGGAAAATTAGGCATATCAAAAAGGAATGTTATTCTTGGTTGATGAAGAACAAGGACAAGAATGGCTCAAATGGTGAAGTCTCTGATTTGGCAAATCTTGGCGATAAATATGATAGTGGAGAGGTTCTTGTTTTGTCCACTAATTATAATCAGCAAGACTGGATATTGGATTTAGGTTGTACATACCATACGACTTACAACAAGGATTGGCTCTTTGAATTCAAACTAGTAATTGGAGGAAAGGTAATGATGGGGGACAATCATACCTGCACCGTAGAAGGAATTGGAACTGTAAGCTTCAAGATGTTTGACGGTATAATCAAGCATCTCAAGAATGTGAGATATGTTCTTAATCTCACAAGGAATCTGGTTACCCTTGGAATGCTTGATGATGCTGGTTATCTCATCAAAATTGAAGGTGGAAAAATGGAGGTCCTAAACAGCTCTTTAGTGGTAATAAAAGGCTTGAAAAAGGATGGTTTATATCATATGCCAGCAAAAACACTCACTGAGAAAACAACTATGGTAATGGCACCTGAAGACACTCGAGCGGTGTTATGGCATTGAAGGGTTGGTCATATAAGTGACAAGGCATCGCAAGTTATGCAAGAACAAAAGCTGCTTGGCAAAGGGAAGATCATTAAGGTAGATTTTTGTGACTATTGCATTCTTGGAAAGCAACATAAGCTAAAGTTCAAGACTGCAAGGCATAAGTCCAAGGCCATATTGAAGTATGTACACTCTAATTTGGGGGGTCTAGAAAGGGCATCAACACATGGAGGAAACTCTTATTTTCTATCAATTATTGATGATTTTTCTAGAAAAGTTTGGGTCTACTTGCTTAAAAATAAAAATGATGCCTTTAATAAGTTCAGATAATTGAGAGTCCTTATAGAAAATATGACAGAAAAGAAATTAAAAACTCTTGGAACTGATAATGGTATAGAGTTCTGTAATGAACGCTTTGACAATTACTGCAAAGAAAATGGAATCCAAAGGCATAGGACTACGAGGAAATCCCCACAACAAAATGGGGTTGCTAAGCATATGAATAGAACCCTAATAAATAAGTCTAGATGCATGTTGCTTGGGGCTAGTTTACCTAAAAGTTTTTGGGGAGAAGCAGTTGTGACTACTGCTTATTTGGTTAATAGAAGCCCTTCTAGTGCTATTGACTTTAAGACTCCTGAGGAAAAATAGACAAAAAAACCTTCTGATTTAAGTCACCTAAGGCCTTGTGGATGTGCAGCATATGTTGATCAATCTGAGGAAAAATTAGACCCTATATCTATTAAATGTGTTTTCTTAGGTTACCCTTAAGGTACTAAAGAATATAGATTGTGGATTAAAGATGGAAACGCTTTTTAAAACCATTATAACTAGATATGTCATCTTTAATGAAAATATTTTTCCTTGTTTAATTGATGCTAACAATGTTGCAAGAAAGGATTTTTCTAGTACTAACAATGCAGGTACACTAGAAAGCCAAGTCTCAGTTGATAACAACCAGGCAGAGCCTTCCCATGATGGTAACATTTAGGTGGAGCCATTACATGAGGATTCAGCTTTAGAAGATGCAGGGTAGTCTTTACAAGATGCAGTTGATACTGCTGAACATGGCAGTAATAAAACACTTCAAGAAAGTATTGAAGTGGGGGAGCCTGATCAAGAGCAACTATAGGATACTTTAACTGACTATCAACTTACTAGAGATCGTCAGAAAAAGATTGTTAAGCCTACTCAGAGATATGGTTTTTTTGCTTTGATAGATATGCTAGCTTATTGTCACGTCCCAAAAGAGCTCTTGTTGAGAGGTGGGTAGCTCAGGACTTAAGTACTGCTCTTCGGTCCTCTACCTAGCCGATGTGGGAATTTTTGTCCGTTACATTCTCTTCCATCCAATCGCATGACGCCCCCGTCACGGATCGGCTCCCCTGAGGGTCCCATTGGACCGTGGAGAGTCCACACACCAGGCAAGCAGTACCCCGCTCTGATACCACTTGTCACGTCCCAAAAGAGCTCTTGTTGAGAGGTGGGCAGCCCAGGACTTAAGTACTGCTCTTCGGTCCTCTACCTAGATGATGTGGGACTTTTTGTCCGTTACATTATGCTTTTATCACTATAATGAACTTGAATAAGAAAGAGCCTGATAGTGATAAGGAGGCAGTAAGCTGCAAGGATGCAAAACAATGGGTGGTTGCCATGAAAGAGGAAATGACCTCTCTTTGTAGAAACAACACATGGATAGTTATAAAAAAACCTAAGCAAAAATCAACAGTTGATTGTAAGTGGATCTACAAAATTAAGGAAGGTGCTGTGGGAGGTGAACCAGTGAAGTATAAAGCTAGAATAGTAGGTAAGGGGTCTACATAGAAGGAAAGAGTGGACTTCATTGAAATCCTTTCACCCGTGATCAAGTATAAGACAATTAGAATAATGTTTTCTTCGGTAGCTTAGTTTAACTTAGAAATTGAGCAAATGGATGTTAAAACAACATTTTTGCATGGTGAATTAGAAGAAGAAATATTCATGGAGCAACTTGAGGGTTTTGAGGTGCATAAAGGTGAGGATAGAGTTTGTCTTCTAAAGAGATCTTTATATGGCCTCAAGCAGTCTCTAAGGCAGTGGAATAAACGCTTTGATTCCTTCATAATTGATCAAGGTTTTAGCAGAAGCTCTTATGACTCTTGTCTGTATCATAAAGAAAATAATATAAAAGAGGTAGAGTGTCTTCTATTATATGTTGATGATATGCTTCTTTTAAGCAAAAAAAAAAAAAAAGCAAAACATTGATAAGATGAAGGAGATGCTTCAGGCAGAATTTGATATGGAGGATTTAGGTGCAGCTGGTAAGATTCTGGGAATAAATATCAAGAGAAATAGGGAAGCTCACACTATTTTCTTGAGTCAACAGAAGTATTTGGAGAAGACAGTAGAGAAGTTCTTGTTGAAGGATGCTAAACCAACTAAACGACCCCTGACTAATCAGTACCAACTTTCAAAGATGCAATGTCCTGTGAGTAAAGAAGATAAATCCTACATGTCTAAAGTTCCTTATTCGAGTGCTGTGGGATCTATAAGGTATTCTATAGTGAGTACTAGACTTGATCTGGCACATGCTATTAGTTCTTTCAGCAGATATATGTCAAATTTAGGAAAGATCCATTGGTCTGTATGAAGTGGTTGATCAAGTATATTTCTAGAACCACTGGTCTGGGGCTACGTTATGCTAGACATTTGGATCACGTTAGTGTGGAAGGCTATGTAGATTCTGACTATGCTGGTGACAGAGATAGCAAAAGGTCTACCACGACATACTTCTTTCTGATATGTGGAAATTGTGTTAGCTGGAAATCTCAGCTTCAATCTATTGTTGCATTATCCACCACAGAGGTAGAGTACATGGCTGCCACTGAAGCTATCAAAGAGGGACTGTGGATTCAAGGGTTGTTAAAGAAGCTGCAAATTTTTGAAGGTGTTGCTTCAATTAATACAGACATCAAAGTGCTTTGCACTTACACGAAAATCCAGTGTTTCACGATAAAACAAAGCACATGGAAGTCAGATATCATTTCATAAGAGAGAAGGTCACTCAAGGATAGACTAAAGTGCAGAAGATTTCCACATAAGAAAATCCAGCTGATAAGGGAACTAAAGTGGTTACACTTAGTAAGTTCAATCATTGTTTGGACTTATTGGGTATCGAGTATGGGTGATTGAAGCAGTGATTTGAGCTGTGATGCTCTAAGGAAGTTTACTTTGCTCTCAAGAAACATATATGAACTGAGGTGGAGATTGTTGAAATTTCAGCTTTTACATGTCGAAATTCTTATCTAGAAATTTGTTTTGTCTACTGAGCAAGAAAGCAGGACGACATTTCGTTTTACAAGCATTGAAGGTAGACGGTGTCATTTCAGTTATGAGTTAGTATTGTGGATGTGTCTTGTTTTCTTCGGTTGCAATTGTAACTAGACATGTATATATCTATTACTCTTTGTACTCAGTAGTTCAGTTGGTTCTCGTGTGAAAAACAAAATAGAGAGAGAAAAGCAAGTGTAAGAGAGTTAGAGAGAGACATAGGGGATATTTCTATTGTTTGTTTCTCAAGAAAACTTTGGTGAGAGTCTGAGGGTGTAATCTTTAGATATTCTAACTGAGAATAGATTAAATCCCTTGAGGAGAGCTCATAGGGACGTAAATTTCTTAGTGTTCTGTGTTCTTTATTCTTTATTCTCTGTTGTTCTTTTTTTGATCTATAATCGGAGGGTGGTTGAGGAAGAAATTCCAACATCTTCTATGTGTAAACAGTGAGCATTCAAAGTCACAATTATCTATTTTTTGTAATGTAGTGATCATTTAGGCAATTGGACTACAAATCTTCTTCAATCACACGTAATTAGTTAGACTCGTCGCTGCTTTCTTCCGTTCTCATTCCTTTTTTAAAAATTTTTTTGGAAGGGTGCTCTCATCCATTATTGGTTCCACTTCCAATTATCTAGTCGTATATGTTTAAATACACACACACCTACACGTGTGTGTGTGTGTGTGTATATATATATATATATATAGTATAAATTTAAATGCTTAGAAGTAGAAGTTTACTTATATGCACAAAATATTGTGTATTTCATACCATATGTAGTTTAGTTTTCATTTCATAGTGGAGCTTGGTCACATGTCACCATCCATAATCATGATGAGATAAATAAAGGCGTAAAAAATCATATACAAAATCTCATGTAAATAATTATGTGAGGATTGCTCTCCAAAAATTTCTGTAAAAAAAAGAAGAAGAAGAAATAGTGAATTCAACTGCAGATTAAAGTTTTGAGAAAAAAAAAGGGTTAGGAGATAATCTTTATTCAATCAATCTACGTATTCCATTATACGAAGAAGACCAAGATGTAGCCTTTAAATGTCAACATTTGGAAGAACTTCCTTCCAAAAGTTTCTCATAATTTCTACATTTTTCTTAATTGGGCCCAACCTCATATCGATGAGGGAGAAAGAAAAAAAACATATTTGTGAAATTTTTAGAAACAAATAGTGGGTTTTAAAAATATTTACAATAAATAGTAGATTTATGAGATAAAAAGTCATTTACATGATAAACAAGAAGTAAATAAAATTATTTACACATTAAATCTATAAACTGTATAAATAAGAATTCTTAACATTGTAAATAAAAAGGCAACTAAATTATTTATACAATAAATTTATTAGTTATTGTAAATATTTTTTAAAAACATGATTTTTACTACAATTAGTTTTAAAAATCTATATTTATCACAATTTCCGTATCCAGATAATGCATGTTTATAACAACAATATAGCAGAACAAAGAATTTTAAGTACACATTTGACAATTTAAGATAGTGCATTTTTTTTTAACTCTTACAATAAAAATCTCCAACTTATATATTCAGTAGTTATGAATGCCCAATTCCTAATGTCAACATTTGGAAGACATTGCTTGCCAAAAAAAATTCAGTGTTTTTTTTTAGTACAAATTGTTTATTAATTTCTTATTTCATTGAATTTAAAAAAATACACTATGCCTATCATTCTTAACTCACCAAATTCCAAGATCAAACATCAACTTAGAACTTGTATATTAACTTTGGCCCTACTCACGCTCTTCGCCTTCAATTATTGTCGTTTCTTTTCGTGATTGTTCATTGACATTTGAAGTTTTTTCTATTTTTAATTATTATTATCCTCTTTGGCATTTTATGTTTCATACCATTTTCAATGCTTCAATCAATGAGAGAGAGAGCCCACAACCAAGTATACAGTATCATATCAGATTTTATTAATTCCATTTTCAAAAAAAAAATTATGTAAAGGATATATAAAGTGTTTGATAAGTCGCTGTAAATTAAAAAATTGGTTTAAAAATTGTAACATGTGAGAATTTTTAAGCTGTAACAATCTTTACATTAGTTCAAACTAATTCATTTTATTCTTAATTTGCCAAAAATTATAGTAATCTGTGGGTTTACAGATTCAGGTGTGCAGTAACTATACCATCAGTGATGCATTTTTGGTAGGCATGCCAATAATAAAAAAAAGAAAGTCACGTGACAAAAAATAAAATTTATTTTACTACGTGACAGTAATGTGCTAGATGATAACTGCGTCGTGAGTAGCAATAAACAACAATTTTAAATTCTGATGCATCTTGTAATGATATTTAAAAAAAAAAGTTATTGATTTCTGGTATATTATCTGCTTGATAAAACAATACAATTTAATTAAAAAAGATTTAAAAAACTCGTAGATTGCGGATCAACCAGTAAATTGGAAACTGAGCTAACAAAAACAATAAAATATCTCAGAAAGCAACTGATGGCGTTCAACAACAACAAATAATCTTATTTTGAAGTGGCTTTCAAGAACACAAAGATTGCTATTATAATACTACTTTCAAGTTTCAACTCTTCTACAAGAACTTTGCGACCAAAGTTCATGTTTTACTAATCATCGAGACCATATACAGACGCTTAACAAATCCATTAGAATTAAAAATTTTAATTTAAAACTATAACAATTTTTTATTATAATTGACGAGGGTTTTATATTAAAATAAATCGAAACTAGTTAGTTTTAACTCACTTATAAAACCCAGTTAAGTACTACATATAACCTCTTGTTTTTTTTTTTTTTTTTTGGTCACCTGCAAAGACTAATAATGAGGTGACCCTTAACCTAGTTAAGCCTGGCAAAACCAACGACAAAATAAGAACAAATAAAATTAAAACTAGGACAGAAATTTCAACGCCTACCTTTTTTTAGCATTAAATCATAAATATAAGATAATTTTGGTCCTCCCAAAGGTGGAGCTTTTGGATTTGTCCTCCAATCCAAAGACATACAAAATTTTCTCTCTTTCTTTGTTCCTTCCATTTTGAATTGAATGAATTTTCCACGCCTTTGAGTTTGACTGACTACCCCCAAGCCACGGCTGTTGACTTATTTAATTTCCTGCCAGAGCCAGCTAAGCTAGTAACACATTTACCCGCGAAATAAAGCTCCAAACTTCGTCTGTTTTTTCTACGTCAAGACTTGGTCCTTTGGGGCTTGCTATTCATCTCAAGTCCAAAAGCTTTGCATATTTCTAAATTGCTAATTCCCATTGGCTTAAAAGTTTTGAAAAATAATAAAAAAAGATATATTTATCTTTTTATATTTTTATTTTAAGTTAATACAAAACCTATGCTATTGGTTTCAAATGTTATCGAATTTATATATTTAAATTTAATTTAATATATAAACTTATATTTTCTCTCGATAAATATTTAATTTTTACGTATCAAATTACCAAAATACTTTTAAATTAAAAAATAAAAAATTCACAAATTTAAAGAATCTTTATACTAAGGTTTTCGACTTCAAAAATATATAAAATACCTTAAAAATAAGTGTTTTATGTGTTTTTTTGTATTTTTTGAAAGTTTTAATTTTTTTCTATTTCACTTAAGAATAATTTAATCATTTTAAATATTAAAATCAACTATTAATTGAAGTGAGGTATAAATTTACATATTAAATTAAATTTAAAAATATAAATTTGATGAAATCTAAAACTGGAGGTATAATCTTTTAATAAACTTAATATATAAAATTGAAGGCCATATGCCCTAAAGTGATACAAAACTTGACAGAGGTTAATCAATTTGGATTCTCAACAAATAAAATAAGAGGTTAGAGTTGGTTTGATAAAAGAAAAAGTCTAAGATTAAAATCTAACTTTCGTAAAAGGGTTGAAGACCAATAGATTAATTTATAAAAAAAACGTATTTCTTCGAAAAAAAAAGAAAGAAAAATAGAAGCCAAAGTCTGAAGCTTTACTCGGATAATGGGAGTTGTGGAGAAACGCAAAGTCAAGGAAAATTTTTAATACCAGGGAAGAGGGGAGAGAGAGAGAGAGAGAGAGAGAGAGAGACTACCCATTATAGTATTATTATTGTTCTGCTGAAAGAATCAAACCGGAGCATTTGTCTTAATCATCTCATCTTCTTTTCAACAGGGAGAGAGGAAAAAGGGCCTTGCTTACGCTATTCCTTCCTTTGGAACCTGGATGGTGAAAAGACTATTCTTTTTTTCTCTTTCTCTGTTTGTGTGAGATCCAACAAGAGAGAGAAGGAGGAAGAGGGAAGAGAGAGAGAAAGGAGAGAGAGATAAAGATGGGGAATTGCTGGGGTTCTCCAGCTGATAACCCGATCACACCAAGTACTACCGGTTATCTCAGCAATGGTAAACCTTTTTTTTTTTTTTTTTTTTTTTTGTTTCTTGTTTATCGACCTTTTTACATCTGCTTTCTCATCTGTTACTAGTTGAATTGCATGCTTGTTATCAGCTTTTTTGGGCATTCATTTTCAAAATTCTGTGTCTTGAAAGTTGAAACTTGTTAACATAGTTTATGGGATTGGTTAGATTATAGAAATGGTTTGTCTTGGTGGTTTTGGCTATTCTGTATCTTGAATTTCTGAACTTGATAAAGATTAACAAAGGAAAAAAAAAACTGCTTTTGAGTGAGGTTTTTCATTTCAATTCTGGGGTATTTTATTTATAACAGGGATATCCCAGACGACAAGTAATACGATATCCTCGGGAAGCAACTTATCTGGGATCAGTCGGTTCTCTGTGGCGAGCTATGACGAGCATTACCCAAATGGGCAGATCCTACCAACCCCAAACTTGAGGATTTTCTCTTTTGCTGAGTTGAAGGCTGCCACCAAAAACTTCAGAGCCGATACTGTGCTTGGTGAGGGAGGTTTTGGAAAAGTCTATAAGGGATGGCTTGATGACAAGGGTCCTGGGAAAAGCGGAAGCAGCACGGTTATCGCCGTCAAGAAGTTGAATTCTGAGAGCTTGCAAGGATTTGAGGAATGGCAGGTAATTGAGCATTGGAAGGAGGAGATAAAAAATTTGAACTGTCTTTGAATTTCTCTCATAGACATTCAGTTGCACTTGTTATGTTTAGTCTTCTATATCAGACTTCTTTATTTTTGGGTTAATACCATTTCTAGTCCCGGTTCAAATCCCGTTTTGATTCACGACTTTCAAAACTTTTGATCGTCTCCAATCAGTCGTTTGTCCATTCTAATGTTAAAATCTTGACCAAAAAGGGCACGTAACAACCGGTATTAAGAGTTAATTTTGTAATTTTACATGTGTTACGAAATTAATGCGATAAAAACAAAAAAACAAAAGCACATAGAGAATTTACGTAGAAACCCAAAACGGGAAAACACCACGGGCAGAGGAGAAGAAAGTCACTAAACTCGTAAATATTACAATGGAGGCGCTAGGAAGGCTCAAAATTCGCTAATCATAAAGCCCTAACATAATACATCATATATATATAGGTATAGGCAAAACCTTAACAACATGTTGCACCGCGAACTTTTGTTTTTCACTATAATTTGTTGCACCGCGAACTTTTCGAGTCGGACTAAACTAAATTTGGGTCACTATACTTTAACAACATGTTAATTCACGGTTAAGAAGAAAATCGTGTATTCTTCTATTGAGATTTTTGCAGTTAGAGGGACAAAAGTACTAATTTTGAATAGTTTGGTAGATTAGGCACTTGTTCTAGGATATTTTAAACGTTAGGGACAAAATGTGATTTGAATTTTGGCCTATGGTTGGGGGACTAAGAATGAGTTTTAACTTTTTGTCTAGGCCATGGTCTTGGCAAGGTGAAAACATAGAACATCGCAGTTATCTTTGAATTATGTGTCTCTTATGTAGTGGGGAAATGCTCTCTCTTTCTGTGGTTAATTTTGTAGACAAAAGGAAGCCCCAATTTAGTTAAACATTTGTTAGAATTGGCATTTAGTTGCCCAACTTGCTGCGTCATCCAAAGTGCAGAGTGGTAGTTGGTTTTTCAGTTAGCATTGTTCAGTACTTCACATGGGATTTTATAGTTATTAAAAACATTTGCTATGCATTATTGCAAAGATGATTTTGCAAGCTATAATCATGTAATGTGATAATCGATTTTATATTCAGGACTTAAGTTCCATTGATAAATTCATCAATGAACATCATTTTCTCTGTCAATATCTTTTCCCTCCAGTTTTTACCAATATTTGTAAGCATTTTGATGTTTGGAGCATTAGAGTATGCATTATTCTGTGGATTATGTGCTAATTTCTTATTTATTTGTTGTTGTAGTCGGAAGTGAATTTCTTAGGTCGGCTTTCTCATCCCAACCTTGTTAAGCTGTTGGGATACTGTTGGGAAGATAAAGAACTGTTGCTCGTATACGAATTTATGCAAAAGGGCAGCTTGGAGAACCATCTATTTGGAAGTAAGGGACAAAACAAACACTACTGAGTTTCAATATTACCATCCCTGCATGCAAGGATTTGTCTATATCCCTACTTTGAATAAGTTAAAGCAAGTTTCGGTTACTCATATATTGACGTTTTTCGGTTCTACAGGGGGCTCTGTTGTTCAGCCGCTTTCATGGGACTTGAGGCTTAAAATTTCAATCGGAGCAGCTCGGGGCCTGGCATTCTTGCACACATCAGAAAAGCAAGTTATTTATAGAGATTTTAAAGCTTCAAATATACTACTTGATGGGGTAAATTTTCTGGTCTAATCAGCTTTGGAGGTGTTTAAAGTAGTGATATTGTGTTTTACGCTTTATAATCTAACTTTTACTACTATATGTGCAGTCTTACACCGCCAAGATTTCTGACTTTGGCTTGGCCAAAATGGGTCCTTCAGCTAGTCAATCACATGTGACCACTCGAGTAATGGGCACTTATGGTTATGCCGCCCCTGAATATGTTGCCACTGGTAATCACAGTTTAACTCCAAATTTTGTTCTGTTACGGGCCAACTTGGCCGGGCTAAAGGTCCTGATATTTGTTTGTTATGTGCTGTTTGGACAGGGCATTTGTATGTAAAGAGCGATGTTTATGGATTTGGTGTTGTCTTGGTTGAGATACTAACAGGCTTGCGAGCACTTGATACGAATCGACCAAGTGGGAGACATAATTTGGTTGATTGGATTAAACCATACTTGTCAGATAAAAGGAAGTTAAAAAACATTATGGACTCTCGGTTGGAAGGGAAATATCCGTCTAAAGCTGCATTCCATATAGCTCACCTTGCTCTAAAATGCATAGAATCTGAACACAAGCATCGGCCGTCTATGAAAGAGGTTGTCGATACATTGGAGCGGATTGAAGCTTGTGAGGAAAAGCCCAGGGAGCCAAGGAGTCGTACCACTCGGCCCACAGCTGTGCATCGACAGGGCCATCAGCAGAATATGCACAATCGCTCCCCGCTTCACGCGAGGGTTGATGAAGGTCGAGCCCACCAACATGCACCGAGAGCTACGTAATCTTAATGGGATCGGTTGTCAGCAAATGCAGGTCTTTTTGCCATATAACATATAGCTGCTTTTAGCAAGCATTTTGCTCTTATAAATCTCTTCAAAAAATAGTCCCATTTCTTCATTTATGTGCTCTTTTGGAGTTGGAAGAGATTATTAGTTTGTTCTTATTGTAATTTTCTCCTGTACTAAACGTGGCATGTTAATCAGTGAAACTGTAATTACTTGAATGTCTCTGATAAAGTTGTTCTACAATCTGTTGACAGACAGACAGACGAGCAATGGTTTTTTGTTTTTGTGTGGTGTAAATTTTGATCACACAATTGTGATACTTCTTTCTTTGCTGTTATTTAAATGTGTGGATTTTAACAAATAAGGACAACCTAGTTGGTTGTAAGTCCCTTCACTTCAACCATAGGTTGAGAGTTCAAGTCACATTGAGCCTGCTTGAAAAAAGTGGCATTTCATCTCTTCTTTTTTTTTTTTTTTAAAATAAGTGTCAATTTTATTATCTAATATAAAGAGGTACCAAAAATAATAAGAATAAAAAAAGCTTATTCGGTATTAAAATTAGCTATGAATAATTGCATTTTGTTGACATTGAAGATGCTCTCAACACAAGATTGGAAAGTCGTGTTTTGGTAGCTGTGGGGGAGATGAGTTTTTCTTTGTCCACAAACCTTTTTCAATCCGAGAGGTGTCATTGAATGTCTTTTTCAAAATAATAAATAAAGAAATAAAAGAAGAAGAAGGAACAAAAAAAAAAAGAAAAAGAAAAAGTAAAAAAGAAAAACTATTGAAGGTCTTGCGCAAAGACTGGTCTCGTTCTATATTGCAAAAAAAGTCACGTTGACGGTTGAACAATTGAAGATATTATGTTGCATTTCAACTCTACTTTTGCGAACGGCGTGCATTTCGCAATGAAAAATAAAATAAAATGAGTCACATTTTGAAATGTTAATTTGAACCGGTTCAAACTTTCAATGCTACATCAATTGAAATTTTATGAAAAAAAAAAAACGCTATAACAGAGTTTATTTATACGGTAATGAATTGGACCAAAGTGGTATTTTTAAAGGAGCTATTAGTCTTAGAGTAGCAAGATCCTAAAATTCGTAGAAAAATCATCCCAAAAAAACAATGAAACTCAAATGCTTTATTACCTTAAAAAAATGTCATGTTGTTTAAAAAAGTATATTTAACGACATATTGTTTACGTCCTGATATTTTATTAAAAAAATCATTTATATAAATAATAAAACAAATATTCAATATTTTTGATGATAAATTCTAAAAAAGAAAATCTTCGATGATAATAATAAAGATTAATTATAAAATTCCTTTTAAACTATAACTATTGTAACATTTTGCCTTTTAAATTTTAAAATGTAACATTCATTCCTATGCATTGTTAACGAAAGTGAACATTTGTTAGAATTTTAACATAAAATTGACCAATAATTTTAAAATTGAGTGTATTTTGGTAATTTTACTTATAAAAATAGTCACAAAAATTAAAACTACATTATAAATAGTCTTTATTAATGATTAAAAAATTGATAATACTGGAATCTTTTTTTGTTTCATATTGCCGAATTTTTTTTGAAAAATTTCATGCATTTTTTTAAGACCCAAAAATAGTTTTTGAGGGTTACATATATATATATATAGATATATATTTACCGTTAGAGAAAATGTGTTGATCCTAAAACGACATGTCGTTGTACCTGACCTATTTTTCTGCCTAACTCCAAAATAACGACTGTCGTTTCTCATCGCCGGAAGCCGGGGAAGCCGGAGCCGCGAGCTTCTTAGCGCGTTAAAAAAAAAAAAAAAAAAAAAGGTGCCGCATCGGGCGCTGGGAGAAGCAGCAAAAGGAAGAAGGAAGAAGGAAGAAGGCGGGCCAATGCTAACCGTAATCCCACGGAAACAACCGCTTTTCGCTTACACTTAAACAAAACCGCTACGCCTCCGACTGAGACTCTCTACGGTTTCGACGACGAAAGGCTCTTCCAATGGCGTCTCGGACCTTCGATTCTCCGCCACTTCTCTGCGTTTCACTGGTAATTATCCGATTTCCAATCTCGCGTAGATTTCTTCTCATCTTCTCTTCGTTTCCATTTGATCTATTCTACTTCCAACTTCGAATCCGTCTGCTCTCTTGCTCGGAATCACAGTCACGACTCATCGTCCATTCGTGGTGTTCTCTGTCCCTGATTGAGTTTTTCTAGGGTTTTCTATGGCGGGTCGGTGTGAATCCCTTAGATCAAACCCTGTTACGCTGATTAGGACTGTTCGGCTTTTGTTTCTCTCTATTTATTTTAATTACGAATCACTGATCTTACATTTGAATGTTGATTTCTGTCACTTGGAACTTGCCTTAGCGGATTAGTCATTGATAATGTTGTTTTATCGGGTCAACTACTTCGTCTACTGATTTCGATTCCCATTTCAAATGATTTGATTACGTTTTTTTTCTTAATGTGATTATCTGTGCAGGTTGTTTTGCTTGTTGCTGTTGTTAGAGCTGATGTTTCAGATTCTTCGGCAATGTACGCACTCGTATAATTTCAAGATTTTCTTGAAAACTGATTTGTGTTTAGATCATTATTTGTGGAGAATTTTCTTATTGATTTATTTTCCAGCCAGAGAGATGTCACTGGATATCGACCATTGTTTGAATGTGAGCAATGCCAGGGAGGAAAGGTTTGAATCTTCGTCTTTTATTTATTTATTTATTTAATTTTTTTTAATTTCTTGAAGAAATTTTGATTTTACTTCAAAGATTGTGATATGTGTGCAATTTCTACTTGATGCTAAATAGAAAAGACAGAGCTGTGGAAACAAGCTAGCCTTTAATGTCATGTGCACATGAATGATGTTTGAGTTCCAATCTTAATAAATCTTAAAGATTGTTGGAACTGATGCAACGGTTTTTGAGTAGAAAATAGCATGCTCTTGTATGTCAGCCGAACATATGACTCTATTTGAAGAGGGAATGGCTAAAGAGAATTAATGAGGTTTCCTGTAAAATAATGACCAAAGTGATGAACGCATATTCGTGCATATATAAATACACACACATACTTTCTTATGAACATGACATACGTATAGACACCCACATGAAGGCACACATCTATATTATAACCAATTCACATGCATGCATTTTTTTTCTTGTTTGTTGAAATGATGACTGCATTAATTTAGTTTGCGGGGTCATTGCTGTTTGGCAGGAAGAAGATGCTTCTTCTTTTACTGGACTTGGTGCAGTTTCAGATCAAAAGGTATTTCGTGTTTGGAGGATTTATTATGTGCAGGACATATATCTAGCAGCAATGCTTATTTTATTTCGTTTGATATAGGATATTGACATTACAGTGACCTACACAGACACTACTGGTGCTGTTAAGCTTAGGAGGGTGAAAATGAAAGACCTATCCGCTTCTTGGGTCTTGGAAAACCCTGTCGATGTAAACCATGTCCAGCCAAAGAATTTGCAGGTATTTCTTAGACGAGCTTGAAAGGAAAAATTTTGGATAAGCTGATCTTTTTATAGTTATGTAAACCGTGTATATATAAGAAAAACCGTAACACACCCTCACAAGCCCTGATATTTCTGTTTTTTTTGTCTGTGGGGACTGGCATCGTTATGCTAGTTATTATTTCTGTGTACAGACATTGACTGTAGATTTTCCTCGACTCTTTCTTATATTCAGATAGGGAAGAACTCATCTTTGGAATTCAAGGAAAAAGATGAGAATCAATCTGTAGAAGATGGAATCCAATATCCTAATTTCTTATCAATGAGTCCTGTGAAGGTTAAGCGGAAGGTGAAGTGGACTGTTTAGTTTGTGAAAATATGTTTTTGGTGTGGTGGATATTAAGTGTAATTTATTCCTTGTTCCCCAGAAAATGCGACAAGAAAGGAGAATTCTTCTAACGGCGGAACTACTAAGCCAAGATAAAGAAGCTGACAACCAGATAGTAAAAGCAGCAATTGAACGCTCTAAAAATCTTGACACCACTGTCAAGGGAAAATACAGCATATGGAGGAGAGACTATGATAACCCTAACTCTGATTCTACTTTGAAACTTATGCGAGACCAGATCATAATGGCAAAAGCTTATGCAAACATTGCCAAGTCCAAGAATGAACATAGTCTTTTTGATTCTCTCATGACACAGTCCAAAAAAAGTGAGCGTGCTATTGGAGAAGCAAATTCTGATACTGAGCTTCAGCCACGGTATTTTCTGTCTTTATAACAAGTCATATGTTCTTTCCTTCGCTTTTATGCAGAATTTTCTCTGTTTCCTACATTTTCAGGGCACTTGAGCAAGCGAAAGCAATGGGGCACATTCTTGCTATGGCAAAGGACAAATTATATGACTGCTCTATAATGACAAAGAAATTTAGAGCCATGCTTCAATTAACTGAAGAGAATGTAAATGCGCAAAAGAAGAAGAGTGCATTCTTGATTCAACTTGCTGCAAAAACAGTTCCAAAACCATTACATTGCCTTCCTCTGCTGCTTGCAACAGACTTTTTCCCTATGGGATATCAGAGCAGAAAGGCTGATAAAAAAGAAAAGCTTGAAGATCCTTCTCTATACCATTATGCTATCTTTTCAGATAACGTCCTAGCGACATCGGTTGTTGTCAATTCCACCATACTGCATGCGAAGGAGCCTGAGAAACATGTTTTCCACGTTGTCACTGATAAACTGAATGTTGCTGCCATGAAAATGTGGTTCATAGCCAACCCACCTGCAGGAGCAACCATCCAAGTTGAAAACATTGATGATTTTAAGTGGCTGAATTCCTCTTACTGTTCTGTCCTTCGTCAGCTGGAATCTGCCCAGCTCAAAGAATATTATTTCAAGGCACATCATCCTTCTTCGCTCTCTCTGGGGTCTGACAATCTCAAGTATAGAAATCCAAAATATTTGTCCATGTTGAATCATCTTAGATTTTATCTCCCTGAAGTTTTTCCAAAGTTGGACAAAATCTTGTTTTTGGACGATGATATAGTAGTGCAAAAGGATTTGACTCCTCTTTGGTCTGTCAATCTGCAAGGGATGGTGAATGGTGCCGTAGAGACTTGTAAGGAGAGCTTCCATAGGTTTGATAAGTATCTCAACTTCTCAAATCCATTGATCTCGGCAAACTTTGATCCAAATGCCTGCGGTTGGGCATATGGCATGAATATCTTTGACTTGAAGGAGTGGAAGAAGCAAAATATTACTGGAATTTATCATCGTTGGCAAGATGCGGTGACTTTCTCGAGTCTTTGGCTTCTATTATTACCCACATGTCTTGTTTTAAATGAACTCTTTGTTGCTTTTGGTTTTTATTCTACCGAGGGTTTTGTCCCCATCATAGGAGCACAAATTGCTATGTTTTCTTGTGGCATTGATTTCATTTGGCTTTTTCTAACAACATTTCTTTTACATTGTTTTCATAAACAAAAGCTAAGTGGAGGACGTATGACGGTTGATTTAAGTGCGTCTCCAACATTCTTTTCAATTTTAAAAACAAAAAACTAAACATCAAACTGCTACCAGATATTTCTACTATTCTTTGGTTCAGTTTCTTGACGAAGTGTTGTTTCGGTTTTTGTTACTTAATTTGGGACTGATGCGAAAACTTTGTTGCTTGTGGCAGAATGAAGATAGAACTCTTTGGAAACTTGGCACTTTGCCGCCCGGACTGATTACATTTTACAATCTTACCCATCCGCTTGATCGTGGCTGGCATGTCTTGGGACTTGGCTATGACCCAGCACTCAACCAAACGGAGATAGAGAATGCAGCTGTCATCCATTACAATGGAAACTACAAACCATGGTTGGATCTTGCCATTTCCAAGTACAAGTCATACTGGTCCAAGTACGTTATGTTCGATAGCCCTTACCTTCAAAAGTGTAGCATCAATGAATGATTTTTTTCCTCCCTCCCTCCCCCTTCTGACACGTGTAACACACACCCCCTCGTAAAACTTGTTACCCAAAGAAATAAAATATTAAAAGAAAAAAAAAAAAAAAAACTCATTGCTTCCGTTGTCTGCTCTTTTTTTACTTTTTTTTTGTCTTTGGTGTTATAATGAGTTTGTACCTTTTGATAAATTGACTACCAAAAAACACATAGTTGCTCTTGAAGTCTTCCGATTCCTGCTTTTTCGAGCGTCTGAGCCTGAAGGCATTGGGACGAACTACGGAGTTAAACAAATAGTGAAATTAAATTCAGATGATCTTGTAACTTGGTAATTCCCAATCTTTGAAATCTAATGCATTTCGGCAAGCCATTATTCCACTACATGTGCTACTAGAACTGATTTCTAGGCATCAACATTGTCAAATTTCTCATGCACTTCTTCAAGAGCTTTACGCAATTAAAGAAGTCTCCGTCCCGTATGCATCTCCACAAATGCGCCTACCGACCATCTCAATGCAATTGAGCCAAAAGCTCTTTACTTGGAACTTGAGGCTCAAAGACTTGCGGAGTAGTGGGAAATGGCAAGAAGTTCTCTGCCATTATCATGAAATGCAAAAGGCTGGAGTTCAACTAGTGGACCCTACAGCGTACCCTTCTACTGTAAAAGCATGTTCCAATGTCTCCTTCAGCTATGGAAAATCAATACATGGGTGTTTGATCAAAATGGGATTTGAATCACACACTTCCATCAGTAACTCCACCATGGACTTTTACTCTATATTTGGATGCTTTGATGATGCAATGGGTGTTTTTAGTTGTTTGAGGAGCAGAGATTCAGTTTCTTGGAACATCATGGCTTATGGGTATCTTGATCAGGGTGATTTAGGGGAGGGATTATGGTGGCTTAAAAAGGCTAGGCTTGTGGGGTTCGAACCTAATAATTCTACCTTGGTGCTTATTATTCAGGCATGTCATACTCTTGGAGCAAAGAAAGGAGGACAAACATTGCATGGTTATGTCATCCGTGGCGGGTTTTTGGCTATTCATTCGGTTCAAAACTCATTGTTGAGCATGTACGTGGACAGCAACATGAGTAGCGCTCGGAAGTTGTTCAATGAAATGATGGTCAGAGATGTCATCTCTTGGAGTGTGATGATTGGGGGTTACGTGCATGAATGGAAATCTCAAGTTGGGTCGCAGGAGTTTCTCAAGATATCTTCTGAGGTCGGAACTGAACCAGATGGAGTCACTATGGTTGGTGTTTTGAAGGCCTGTGCCGATTTAGGGAATGCAACAATGGGGACATTGGTCCATGGGTTGGTGATACATAGAGGTTTCAATTATGATCCGTCTGTTGGGAACTCTTTAATCAATATGTATTGCAAGTGCAGTGATGCTTATTCCGCTTTTAAATTTTTCAAGGAGATGCCTCGAAGGTATCTGGATTCGCCCTCAATGAGAAGTATTTGGAGGCTCCATCATTGTTTTATCGTATGGGGAAGGATGGAATCGAAGCAGATGAGAAATCGCTTGTGAATATACATGTAAGCATTTTGGGGAACCATTGTCATGCAAATCAGTCCATAGTGTAATGATCCGGAGGGGATAGGAATCAAATGAAATGGTAGTGAAATATCTAATGGATGCTTATGCAAAGTGCAGTCTTGTTGAGCATGCACAAACTTTTTAACCGGCTCAAAAGAAGTCACGCGGTTTCATGGAGCACTATGATTGCAGGGTTCACCCACAGCGGCATGATGCAATTGAAAGAGATGCAACATGCACCAGAGAGCCCAATGCAGTTACGATCATAAATCTTCTCGAGGCGTGCTCGGTTTTAGCTGAATTGAAGAGGTCAAAGTGGGCACATGCCATTGCTATGAGACAGGGATTGGCTGCAGAAGTAGAAGTTGGAACAGCGATAGTCGACATTTATTCAAAATGCAGGGCAACAGAAGCCTGTAGAAGGGCCTTTGACCAAATTCTCGAGACAAACATCATCTCGTGGAGTGCCATGATATCTGCATATGGAACAAATAGTCTTGCACAAGAAGCCTTGGCTTTGCATGCTGAAATGAAACGGCATGGTCTGAAGCCGAATGCTGTGACTACTCTCTGTTTTATCTGCCTGCAGCCATGGAGGATTACTTGAAGAGGGTCTTTCCTTCTTCAACTCAATGACTCGAGATCATGGGGTTGAGCCTAGACTGGAACATCATTCCTGCATGTTAGACATGTTGAGTCGAGCGGGAAAGCTCAACATTGCAATGGACTTAATAAAGAAAATACCCAAAGGGTTAGAGGCTGGAGCAAGTGCCTGGGGTGCACTCTTGAGTGGTTGTCGAAGCTACAGCAACAGCAAGCTCGGTTTTGAAGCTGCCTCTTGTGTGCTCGAGTTGGCGCCTTTGAACTTGACGGGCTATTTACTGGCGTTATGTATGCTGCATTCTGGGCTGATGCTGCAAATATGAGAAGGTTAGCTATGGAAAGAGGAGTGAAGGTTGTTGCTGGTTACAGCTTAGCGCATGTTGGTGACACTACTTGTAAATTTAATGGTGGAGATTACTCGCATTCACATTTCGGAGATATCCGCTTCATGGTTGAGTTTTTGCATGACCGTATGAAGATGGACAGAAGCATTGATTTGGGTGGGAGTGAGTACTGACAGAAAGAAGTAATGGAAGGATAATCCATCAGACTGAGTGAAAATGGCTTGAAGTACTCGGTTTCCACCCTCCAATTATTATTGTATACCAGCATTAGATTACAAGACCAATGTAACGAACAAAACATAGGAAATTTTCTTGTGATTGTTGTAAAATATTTTGAAAAGGTAGCTAATTGTTTGTTTATCATAACAAAACGGTAAATGGTTAATGTTGTGAATTGCGATCCAATTCCAAGAAAATGGAGATGAGAACATGGTGAACGTAAGTATAATATACTAGTAGAGTGTTTATTAGTGTTACACTTGATAAACTCAAGTTTATTACCGATAAACAAATATTTGTTTAATTTTAAAAAATTATGGTAATTTATTTTAAAAGGTTAATCATATAACTATACCATATAGTTTTTATTATTTCTCAATTTGTCATTCTATTTTTAGAAACGACAAAGATATTCACTGAATTTGAAAAACTTGTTTCAATTTTTTCCCTTGTAGATTTTTTGATATAAAAAACATAAAGATAAAGATAAAAATACATTTAATTAAACCTAATTTGTTTATGAAATATATGTTTCTTTTTGAGAAAAGTTTTTATAAAATATATTTTAAAATTTATAAGTCATAAAACTTAAAATGTTTTTTGAAATTTAATGTTTTATTTTAGAATTTTTTATGTTTTAATATAAAAAATATTTATCATAACTATTTAAACGTAGTTTTGTTATTTTGGTCAATTTTTTCTATTTATAGGGATGAAATTGAAACATTTTTAAAATTTTAAAGATACTTTTATAGTTCTTTAAAAACAAAAGGATAAATTCAAAATTAGTTAAAACTAGAAGATATAATAATATAATTAATCTTTATTTTAAAAGGACTTTAAAAATATCATTTACCTTTATATCCCTAAAAATAATGATAATGACAAACAAATTGGATCCGATCCCCTTTTTGTCTTCATAATAAATATACCGAGTCCAAATTTTATATATACATATATATATATGTATGCATGTATATGTGACATCACATAACAAACATATCCACGTAAGTTTCTACCAACAAAGTATATCTCTAGATGTATGTATTTCCTTGTTTAAAGTTGTTAGATGTACAATAAATTTTGAGGCTTTTTAGAGTTCATATCCTCTTAAACCAAGCGCCACCCCTCCTACCTCAAGCCATTTGATTTAGTGATAGTTGTCATGTCAAAAAGATTCAAAACATTTATAATGTGAAAAAGAATGAGAAAGATTTCAAAACCTAATATCAAGATCCAGAATCCAATTTAAATCGTTTTTCTTTCAATAGGATTAAATTGGATGTTATATTGAATTAGATGGGATGAAATTTAAAGAGCTGACTTTGATTATACTGGTTGGAATTTGGCTAAAAATGAACTGTCTCACTTTTAATTTATTTGATCATATATGGTTTAGTGATAAGGAAAAAAAAAAAACATTTCGCTAATATATTATTTACTTTGAAGATATATATTAATTAAAATAATAATTTTTTTAATAGGTGCCGAAAAATATTTTATCGTATATAATATATTTTCAATTGTGGTTTCTTTTAATAATGTTTTGTTAAAATATTATATTTTTGAATAATTTAATACATGTAATTTAATCGTTAAAATCTTGTCGTATCTTAAAAAATTATTTATTTATTTGTTTGTCTTTCTTTTTTTAAGAAGAAAAAAAAATAACAACTTAGAAAAAGTTTAAAAAAAAGAAAAAACATTTTTTTGGACGTGTAAAAACTTAAAAAATTCCTTGAACCAAACTTGAAAACATTTTCAAGTATTTGTTTGTGTTTTCCCGAAGGAGAAAGAATAACAAAAAAGAAACACGTCAATAAACCCTCAAAAAAAAAAAAAAAAGTCAAGAAAAACTCCAATGATCTTTTCTAATTAAATGGCTGAAGTTTTTAAAAATTAAGAAAATTAACGTTTTTATATATCAATGATATATTGATGTGTAGTTTATTATTTACTAATCTGATGATTTATTTATTTAATAATTTATCAGTTTTTGATAATAAATTATTTATATATCAGTAATAAATCAATTTATTATTGATAAGCAATACTTAATAAACGCTGTATTTATGTTAATCAATAAATGTCCATAATATATTAGTATTTATCAACAATATATTACTGAGAAAACTATTTTTTTAATTTTTAAAAATTTTGATAATTTTTAAATTTTTAAAAAGTTTAACTATTTATTTAAGAAAGGAAAAAACATAGGCTATTTGCCATTTTTTTTAAGAAAAACGTCTAAAAAAAACATTTTCAAGTTAGCCGTTGGAGTTAGCTTGGATATGACGCCGTACTCCGAGCCCTATATAAAAGCCGGTGGCAAAGCTTACCGCCTTTCATCGTCCTCTCACCGGCTCGCTGTTGCAGAGCAATTTACTCTCTCTGATTCTCTTCTAGGAGTTTGTACTTCTGTTAGGGCTTTCAGTTTCGTTCAAGTGAAACACAACAGTCGTAGGTTGGGACGTGACGATCCTTCTCTGCGATTCTCTTCCATTCTGTTCAACGATGGTTGTTTCTTCGGAAACCAAAATGGACACAGACGATGAATTGATCGGCGATGGCGTCACAACTGAAGCCCTAAGAGAGAGACATTCAAAACCTTTGTTCAGAGTTTTCTTCGACCGACAATGGAGCGAACTTGCACGATTCCGCTTCTCCACTGTACGGCAATGGCGCGAAGCTGTGTTCGTTTCCTCGGAAAAAAAAATAAATAAATAAAGAAAAATAACATGAAGAGAGAAAACGACACAAGGGAGGGAGATCTGGAGTATGAAGCAGGTGGGTCCGTGTTGACTTTTTAACGGCGTTAGCCGTTAGAGGCTTGTGTCGAGATGTCGCTATCTCGGTGTGGTTCGTGAGTTATGTGTCGTTTTGTCGGTAATTTGCTGAAAAGGAGAAAACGACAGCGGTTAACAACGGCGGATGTCGTTAAGCGAATCGGGGGAAATCAATTTAGAGCCCATCGTATTTGACCCTTTGCCTCCATTTTTCCGTGAACAAGTAACCCACTCCTAGTAAGCATCTAAATCCTTCCTGTTTCTCTTTCTTCCCCCCCCCCACCCCCACCCCCACCCCCCTCCTTTTTTTTTCCTTTTGATTTTTCTTTTTGTTGGATCACTGTTTTTTTTATTTCGCAAATCTGCTTCTGACAGTCTCAATCCCAAAATTCCCATCGCTCTGTTTTGCCCAAGGTGAAATGGGGTCCTTCTTGGGCTTCCTTCGCGCCATTTCTTTTTTACTGGTAATAATTCTTTCTTGTTTTTCGTTCCTTCTCTTAACCCTTAGCGAATTGATGGTTCTTTTTTTGGTGTCATCTTTTAATTTTTTTTTTTCTCTTTTTTCGAATTGTAATTTTGGAATGGGTTTATTACTTGATTAAGTGACGTAATTTAGATTTGGCTTCAAATTTTTATCACCATAGCTGAATCGTTTGGTGGGTGAGGGTCGCTCTTTTGAATTTTTTTGATTTATGTTTTTGAAGAGAAATACTTATTGTCGTCTTGTTAATGGTTATGGTGTAGGTTATTTTGATCGCATCTTTACTGGGTGCAGAGAAGAGGTATTCAAGTGCTTATGGGTAAGGCCACTTTAGTCAGAACCTAAACTTGTATAATTTCTAAGCATTGGGCAAATGGAACTTTTTCTAATTTTTAATTTTTATTGTTTAGAATTTCTTTCTTTCTTTCTCTCTCTTTTTTTTTTTTTTTCATCTGCCATCACCTTGAATTACAGTCTGCACTTTGCAGGTTGTGTTATATGAATTAATAAAGAAACCGAGTTTTTCTTGCTTGTCTCACTTGAATATTGATGATTTCAAGCCACCATTATTGGACTCATGTGGCTGCTGAGTTTGCTTTTATCTTCCATCATAAGATGTTAATCGTTAATATGGTTCTTCTTCTGAAGTGTTGTTAGGGAAAAGCATAATGAAGAATACTGTGCAATGTATGATATATGTGGAGAACGTGATGATGGGAAAGTTCTGAACTGCCCTTACGGTTCCTCTTCAGTTAAGGTGTATATATGGCCAGTTATTGTGATATGTACTTTTAAGCTTACTCTCTCCTTATTGTTATTATTATTATTATTATTATTTTTTCTTCACTGCTGTGTATTGAGTGGTGCTTTAACACATTGTATCATCTGTAGCCCGATGAGCTGTTTTCTGCGAAAATTCAAAGTTTGTGTCCGACAATAAGTGGGAATGTTTGTTGCACGGAGGCCCAGTTCAACACGTTGCGGGCACAAGTTCAGCAAGTAAGGACTCGTTGTGATGCATTCGATTACAACATTGTTATAGCATTTACCATTTTTTTTCTATAGACATGTCCTTTTTCTAGACAGATTTTACTACCGGGTCTGTTTTTCTTTTCTAAGTTTAGAGACTTCTGTGGGGTAGGTTGTCGTATGTTTGCTTTCCTTCAGTTTATTAATATTTTCTTTGCATTAGTCTGCCCACTTAATGAAGGCTTAATTCATACCTTGAAAGTTAATGTTGTGTTTTGGCTATGCTAATTTAATCCTTCTTTGTTTTGGGATCTCTACATTTATCAGCAGTTCAGTCAACTTAACATCTTATATCATTGTTTTCTATGCCTAAATTTTTGGATGCTTTTGTTAAAACATCTTAGTTTCTATTTTGTATTTTTTTAATTGTTAAGGCACCACATTTTGTTGAACATTGTATGCTATGCATTTTTATGACAGGATTTTGGTAAGATTTTTCTAGAATAGATTTTTCTTTTTAACCTTTTTAAATTTCTTGTCAAATTGATCCATTTTGTAAACTACTTTAGTTTGTTGCTTTTCTCGAGGAAGAATTCTCCGGTGTGCATTTATACAACGTGTAATGCTAGTTGTGTTTGTATTCGTTTCTGCTACTATTTTTCCCAATACTTGTGCATTTGTATATAGCCAAACTTATAATGAATGAGTACAATTTGTTGCAGGCAATTCCATTTCTCGTTGGCTGTCCGGCTTGCTTGAGGAATTTCCTAAATCTTTTTTGTGAACTTTCTTGCTCTCCAAATCAGGGCAAATTTATCAATGTGACTTCTACATCCACGGTCAGGCATACTAGTTCTTCTGCTATTTAGTCTGTGGTGATCCTGTGAGATATTTCATTTGATTTTTTGTCATTGACATATGTTTAATACATTCTGCTGATGAAGGTTCATCCTAGGGGTGTTCATGGATCGTATTATATGGATTTGGGGATCTCAATCCGAAACCAATCTATGAACACCTCAAGTTCATACATTTCTTTTACTGTGGCTGAGATTTAAGGCTGTTTTTGACAGTTGTGCTGGCTTGGGTTTCCATGGGTCTTGGTTCCACCTTTGTTTGGTCCAACAACTATCAATAGAGCCAAAAATTGTTTGTTTGTTTGTTTTTTGTTGTTGTTGTTTTTCTTTTTTTTTTTTTTTTTTTTTTTTTTTTTTTTTTTGAGAAGGCTGTCTTTCACACTCGTGCTTGCTTGGGTTTCAATGGGTCTTGGTTCCACTTCCACCTTTTTTTTGGTCTGACAACTATCAGTAGAGCTGAAAATTGATTGATTGTTTGTTTGTTATTTTTTTCCCCAAGAGAACTTATAGCAGTTTTCATATAATATTAGATGTGTGTTCTCAATTGAGACGCAAAACCAAATCAGTTTTTCCTATGATTTGTTCCGTATTCTGCTTGTTAAATAACCTCATTTATTTAATTTCTTTTTTATTTTTCATGCTTCAAAGTTAGCAAGTCTTACATGAGTTATGTAAATCACCTCACTAATCATTTATTGTGCTCAATTTCATTTCAGGTCAATGGAAATTTGACTGTAGATGCCATTGACTATTATGTAAGTGATAGTTTTGGTGAAGGGCTTTACGACTCCTGTAAGGATGTAAAGTTTGGGACCATGAACACACGGGCAATTGAATTTATCGGTGCTGGTGCTAAAAATTTTAAAGGTAACTTGCTGTTCTGTGGGAAATTTATCAACATGAAATTTACTTGTTATCGTGTCACTTAAATCTAAAACTTGTCTCTCGGTTTTTAAGCACTCCCAATTTCACTTCGTGTGTGAAAAACACACTAGCAATAGAAACAATAGTAAATTGAAAAGCAACAATTAAAATTTATCACTTCTCATCCTAGCATCATGGCCTTTTTTGTGGTGGCAGGGTTTGTTTGTTTTTGTCACCTCCTGATGTATTGTCTAGATCAGGAGACATTTTGAAACAAAACCTTTGTTGCACAATCACAAAAGGTTCCCATCAAACAGTTATAGGATTAAGATCTGGTCCAGCAGTTAGCGTGAAGGTAACTAAAATTGTCTGACAGAAAACAGGGAATAACAAGATTATGAAGTACCTTACTGAAATTGATGAAATGCTGAGTTCGTTCCTATGTTATTTATTTGATTGGAGCAATTTGTGTTGCGGTTGGGTATTACTGTAAAGCAGATGTTGTTTGCTTGTCAACTCCTGTCTGAAGCGTAGAATGTCTTTCCTACACGGTAAAATATTTTCTTTTTAAATTCTAATGCTTTTGTTTCCAATTGCATTTTGACAGAATGGTTTGCATTTATTGGAATGAAAGCAGACCTGGGTTTTCCTGGTTCACCTTATTCTATCAACTTTAAGTCGAATGTTAGTAAGTCATCTGGAATGGAGCTGATGAATGTGTCTGTTTATTCATGTGCTGACACGTCACTCGGTTGTTCTTGTGGTGATTGCCCGTTATCTCCTGCTTGTTCTAGTTCTGAACCTCCTTCGCCCGCCAAAAAAGAGGCATGTTCAATCAGAATTGGATCTCTTAAGGTAGGAGCTAATGGAACGTAGATAAGTTCTGTCTTGGTGATTATCTTTGGTTCTCTTTCATTGGTTCATGTGCCAGCCTACAGTCATTTTTTTTAAGTAATGTTGTGAATCGTTTTAATTATCTATGATAGATACTGGTGTGTGTGTTCAAGGCCTTTGATGGGTTCTCATAACTTTGGTTGTGGTTCGTTGGTTCTTGCAGGTCAGATGCATTGAACTGTCGGTAACCATCCTGTATATACTTTTTGTATCTGGATTCCTTGGGTGGGCTTTGTTTCATCGGTCAAGAGAGAGGACACCTTCATCTGGTATGGAACCGTTATTGAATGTTCTTCATGATGAAATGGACTCTGACAGAACGCAAAAGAATGAAAGCCATACTGCAGTGGTACATTTGAGTTTTTTGTTGTTTGATAATATATGTGATATTTTTATACCTTTTGGACATGCTCAGCCGACATTCATCATAATTTGGTATGTTTTAGCTTGTAGTTTTTGAACAATGGCATTGCCCTCTAATTCAGATATATTTATAATTTTCATATGTTTGCTGTTGCAACCTTGTAGTGGTATGGACCATGCTTCCATCATGGGAATACACTGTATTTTCTTTTTGATCCTTTAAACCCCTTTTTATTTTCTCTTATCGATGCATAGTTCTATGTCTTGTCTGTTGTTCTCCAGATGTCTAGCTTACAACTTTGAGTATGAAATTTTTGTGATGCTTAGGTGCTTTAGATCACAACTTTAATATTTGATAATACAGCATGAATTTTCTTGAAACACTTGTGCTTATTTAGTAGTCAAAACTTTGGATCTTAATTAGTAGCACGTAATTTGCATTTCCTTATGAAGAAAGATCAAGAAAAGATGGAATGCATAATATACTTGCTTCTATGTATTTGTAAATTGCTTTAGATTGGTATTAGGGGCCGTTAAAAAACCGTCAGTACCATATTCAGTTACAAGCGTCGACACTGGTTAGGCGTTTTTGTGTGCGTGTATGTGTGCATTTTTTTTTTTTTTTGGTTTCTTTTGCTTACCAGTTTAGTATGATTCACGCTCAAGAAAGGACATTTTTATTTTTATTTTTTTTGAAGAGCGAAAGGAAAATAATTTCCACGGAGCATGATGAAGTTTTGAGAGGATAAGCATTTGGGCCTATGAGTTTTTGAATGTAGCATTATCTTATTCTAAGTTGGGACAAACTGACTCAAAATGTGTTTGCATCTATTCCTACTATGAATATGTGTTTCTGTTCATTTTTGAGGCTTTTTAAGCTTTCTTTAGGCCCTAACCCTATTATGACAATCATA
Source organism: Artocarpus hirsutus (assembly GCA_946598075.1). NCBI lineage: Eukaryota > Viridiplantae > Streptophyta > Magnoliopsida > Rosales > Moraceae > Artocarpus > Artocarpus hirsutus. The sequence goes on along the minus strand of CAMOHE010054444.1, from coordinate 62,411 downwards.
GGTGAATGGTACTCAAGGTACAAACAAGATCCAATTATCCACTATTCAAGGATACATGTCAAGTTTTTTCAGGTTCACAACTCTCCCACACCTCAGATTGTATTCATCATCTCTTGAATAATTAAAATAATTTTGTTTTTATTAGGGTTTATGGAACCTGGGTTGCTAGAAATCCCACTCTTGTCCTATGTTCCTCGTTAGCAATTGTTCTTGTACTCTGTATTGGTCTAGTTCGTTTTCAGGTGGAGACACGGCCAGAGAAGGTACTATATTGTCATCCATTATTTATCTGTTATTGTTTAAGAGAAAATTGTTTGCAAGGCTCTTAGTTATTATTATGAATTTGGCTCACAATATATGCCACATGCCGAAGTATATTAATATATATTTATATATATAATATGGTAGGGTGAGGCGTTCACAGTGTAACAAGAAGCAGGAGAAATAAAAAGGAAGCTTATGTTGAACTACATACTTAAGCAATGAAACAAATATGTGTTTGTTTTGTTTGTTTTCTATAAGGATCCTCATATCTTAAATGTTATAATTAAACTTTTTATTCAAACTAACTTTGCTTTTTTGACGTTCCTTACCTTGGTTCCTGTCAAGTTAAAAGTACGATTTGAATTTTATGATACAAAAGAATGTTTTGACTGAATCAAATTCTAAATATGATGTCTGGAAAGTTTAGTCTTATATTGAAATTTGGTTTGGATAGAAGTTGTGTTTGTATAACACTGAAAATTGCAGAAACTTCTTGGTACTGGCACTCGATTTTTGTAGGTTAACATTGTGAAATGCTGGCTCGAAGCGTTTGTGTGTTTATTTTGCTGTTACTTGCTTAATCACTTATTTATCTCTGTGGGGCTTTGACATATTAATCATTGCAGCTTTGGGTAGGTCATGGAAGTAGGGCAGCTGAAGAGAAACAATTTTTTGACAATCATCTTGCTCCCTTCTACAGGATTGAAGAGGTGTCAGCATTATATTTTAACTATTATTTCCTTTTCCTATGACCTATGTCTTTAACAATTAGGTAACTGCTAATATGAATGTTGTTTCGTGGAAGGCGGAGAACTTGTTTACCACATGCATTGTTGTTTGAATGTTTCTGTTGGCTGGTTGAAGAACTAATTATGTTTACAAGTTGATGGGAAACATGCTTTATATGTGTTACCGTTAATCAAAATGCAAATCAAGAAATTTAAGGGTTCTTTTTATTATTAATAAAGGCCTTTTCACGTTTTATCGGAACATGGCCGTTGAATTTTGTTTTGTCACGATAATATGCAATTATTTCTACACTCAGGCATTGTCTGTTCTAATCCATGTTAGTTTATGTGGTAATCACCTGGTTTTTTCTTTTCTTTCAGCTCATAATAGCAACGATTCCTGATCCACATCTGGGCAAGCGCCCAAGTATTGTGACAGAGGATAATATTCAGTTACTCTTTGACATACAACAGAAGGTAGTATAAGTGCTTGGGTTAATTCTCAATGTGCTGGCTACCTACTGAACCAGGCTATCATGCGATTTTGCTCCCAATTATTTCGCCCTTCTGACTTCTCTCATACCCTGTTTGCTCTGTTTGCTCAAATTTAATAGGTTGATGGAATTCATGCAAATTATTCTGGTTCAGTAGTATCTTTAACTGACATTTGCTTGAAGCCTTTCGGCGAGGACTGTGCCACTCAAAGTATTCTGCAGGTTTCCTTGCTTGTTCTTTCATTTCTTGTGGTGTAATTTGAACGAAGATTTGCCTTGGCTTTGGTTTTTATGGATAAAGCTTTTCTACTCGATGTACTGCTTGATTTGGAAATTAACATATTGTGTCCCTCGTAAATAATTAATTTGCTGCGGACTATAATATTACCTTTTCCCTCCCAAAGTATTGACATATTCCTTTTTTTGTTCCTTCGTTCTCTTGGGATAGTATTTTAAAATGGACCCTGAAAACTATGACTTGTATGGAGGAGTTGAACACGCTGAGTATTGCTTTCAGGTATGCCTTAGGGTAGCTGCCTTGTTTTTACTAAATAAATGCTGTTTTGAAACTATTGGATGCTCTTTTCGCTCATTTTGTGTTTAATCATTTTCATGGGGAAGCAAGCTTGAATTCATTACATGGAACAGAAGTTCAAAACTTGTCTCCTTTGCTCTTGATAATAAATATATTACTTTCTTACCTTTTGTTTTGTTTTTTTGTTTTTTTTTTAAGAAAAATGCAACGTATCAATGGGAAATTTTAACCAAAGTGTTGATCCTGTTTTTATTTGGACATTGTTTCTGTAGGTTATCTTCTCGTTAAATTTTTCTGTTATCTCTTTAAATTGTAGAGTATAACACGTACTAGTATTGTTTTATTATCAGTTATTGGTAGATAGTTTATTAGCAGTTTTTCTTTTTCTTTTTTAAGAGGTCACATTATCCTCTTAGCCCCATTGTACTTGATTGGTTATCAATACATGGATTTCTCTTTTATTTATTTTTTTAAACAAGGCTTATCTTGTATAATTGAGTTGACTTTTTGTTGTATCTGATTTGTAATTTGAAAAACTTTTGCCCCATTTTATAATCTGAACCTATTGATTGCTGTAGGATATTTATGCATATATGCTAATTATTGTTATGTTTTGTTTCATTGAAGTTTAGAATAAATATATGTATGTAAATAAAGGTCGACTTTTGCTTAGTTTAATAATTAGTTTGATCCTTTGACCTTTTTGCGTACAGCATTACACTTCTGCCGATACATGTCTGAGTGCATTTAAGGGTCCGCTTGATCCAAGCACAGCATTAGGAGGATTTCCTGGCAATAACTATTCAGAGGTAATGTTATGCATCTGTTGCTCTTGTACCTTCCTATGCCCTAATTCTATTAAAATTTTCCAATTTTCAGGCTTCTGCGTTTGTGGTTACCTACCCAGTTAATAATGCCGTTGATGAAGTAGGTGATGGGAATGGGAAGGCACTGGCTTGGGAGAAAGCTTTTATAAAGTTAGCAAAGGTTTGGGAAGTGCTTTATAATTTTTGCATTTCTAATTTGTGTTTGAATTCCTTGCTTTCAATTTTCATTCGTGTTATATCATAAAAAATTCCTGCCTTATTTATTAGATGAAACTTCACTTTGTGGTTATCTAAGCTTCCAGTGTTGTGGAAGCAGTGTTTTCATCTTATTGAATTTACGATTTACAAAAATTCTATAGGTAAATATCCTCAGAAAAAAAAAAAGGTGAATTGCTTTCTGCTAGTCAATTGGTTTAGAAATTCAACAGATCGATATGATGTGGGGATAGAGATTGCTTGATTTATGTTTTATCCCTAGTTCAGTTAACTGATTTCTCCTAGAGCATTTAGTGTGATAAGCTTCTTAGGGAGAAAGGCCTAGGAAGATCTGTTCATATCAGGTCTTTCTATACTTACAAGGCAATTGGTTGGTTGTAATAGGTACCAACTCACCAGAAAGTTAAACGTTGTATGCCTATTTTAGTTATAGCAGGCACATATGTCTATTATCCTATGTGCACGGCATTCTCTTTCTTGCTTTTTGGGGTGCTCTTTAATAAAGTGTCTTTTGTTACAAAACTTCCTGGATGCTTTACACATTCAAATATGGATGAGTTATAAAAGAGAAGGTCCCAATTAAGTTTCATATAGTGGCATTTACTTCTTTATTTCACATTATGTACGGCTTGTATTTGTATTACCTGATTGCTTTGCTGTTTATCTGTAACACTGAATATTATATTCATTATGAAATGGCTGTTGGCACTGTCCTTGAATTGATGGGTGCATTTTGAATTTTGATGACAGGAGGAGCTGCTGCCTCTTGTTCAATCTAGCAATCTTACTCTCTCATTTTCATCTGAAAGTTCAATTGAGGAGGAGTTGAAAAGAGAGAGTACTGCAGATTTTATAACAATATTGGTAAGTCCTTAGCCTTGATGTTTCAATGCTTTTATTTTTATTATTTTGGCAACTGTATAATAACGGTAGATTCTGACTCTGATGATAACACGTTTAATACATTGTCCCATGTGCGAATAAATTTGAATGACTATTTTCACTGAAATATTTATTAAAGTAGGTCCTTTAAGAATAAAACCTTCCCCTCAATCGTTACTTGTCCAAAATCATAACAGGTAAGCTATCTGGTAATGTTTGCTTATATATCAATGACATTGGGAGATACTCCTCGATTATCTTCTTTCTACATCTCATCCAAGGTACAATTTTAATCTCTACCTTTATTTTTTTGTTAGTTGTATGTGTTTCTCCATAGTCATATGTGTTTGCATGTGGCTTTGTGCGTGTGAGCACTTATGTTGCCATTTGCCATCTACTTCTTTCCTTTTAAGCTCAATTATGTGCGTGTGAACACTTATGAAACTACTGCTTCTGCTGCTATTACTGGTGTAGTCCATCAATTTGGTTCAAGTTATAACTGCAGATATGTTGGGCATTTTGGTGTGTGGATATAATATGACACCTAATATGTGGTTAATTGTTTAATTATCAACAAGTCATCATTTATTTCCTTTGTAATGTAACTGCAAAATCCTGGGGAAACAAGGGAAGGGATTTCTCTTGTATTTGGAGACAATAAACAGATAATTTTATGATAAAACGGGCAGAGATTTAACTTCTAGTGATGAGTGCATTCACTAGTCTTAGGGATCTGTTGCCCTGCATTTCGTAAATACTCATTGCAGGGTCTTTTTGAGACTTATTTTTTATTTCCTTTCCTTTTTCTCCTGACTTATGAATGGACTAATACAGTATCCCACTTTTTTGTGATCATGTTTTATTAATTTACATAAATAACAAATCCACAACAGTTCATATTTTAGATATGCTTATCCACTCATATATACTGAATTTACCATCTTTACAGTTTACCCATGTTCGTGTTAAGTTTTCAGATAATTTGGCTCATGCTTAGTGTTAATCGTCTTGTTGTATGATTTTCAGGTGCTGCTTGGTCTGTCAGGAGTTGTGCTAGTCATGCTTTCGGTCCTTGGTTCTGTTGGACTTTTTAGTGCTCTTGGAGTTAAATCTACATTAATCATCATGGAAGTCATTCCTTTCCTAGTTCTGGCTGTAAGTTGTTCAATATTTGAATGTAAGCATTTGAGTTTATAATCTATTCTAATGTAGGCACTGCCATGAAAGGAGGAGCGGCATATCTGGATCATAATTACTTCTTTCACCAATCAATTTCCTTCAGAAGCTATTTTTTTTGGTTAATAAACTCTAATATTATAATTAGCTGTTCCATGATAGTGATTTAAGTTTCTCTCCTCTTGATTACTGTATTCAGGTAGGTGTAGATAACATGTGTATATTAGTACATGCTGCTAAGCGTCAATCAATTGAGTTACCTTTAGAGCAACGAATAAGTAATGCTCTCATTGAAGTTGGTCCTTCCATTACACTAGCTAGTCTATCAGAGGTTCTGGCATTTGCAGTCGGAAGTATTATTCCTATGCCAGCATGCCGAGTGTTCTCCATGTTTGCAGGTGTCTTTTTGGTTTTTTGTTTTGCATATTCAAAGAGAAATATGTTGGAACTATGCTTCTTTAAAATTTAAGTTTTACCCACCGATGTCCTTTTTTTTGGCTAGCTTTGGCTGTTCTGTTGGACTTTTTTCTGCAAGTTACTGCTTTCGTTGCCTTGATAGTTTTTGATTTTTCAAGAGCCGAGGATAACAGGATTGACTGTTTTCCATGCTTGAAGATCCCTTCCTCTTCTGTGGATCATATTGAAGGTATTCCTGTGAAGCTTTTGCCTGATTTGTTATTTCTACAGTGGCTGTTGTATGCTTGCGTGCATGCTTATATAAATATGTCCGCACTTGTATTTTCACACACACACACACACACACTCCTGTATGCGCTCACTTATGCAAATCGGATAAGTCTGATTATTAATGCACATGCCTTTTTCAGGGAGGAACAGAAGAGCTGGTTTATTGACTTGTTATATGAAGGTAGTTTTCTTTTGGTTGTATGAATGGAAATATTTCTTGATATGCATCGCCAAATTACCAATTTAATGCTATAGTGCCTTTATTATTTGGTTTAGGGAACCAAATATTGGTTATTTATAATCTGCTAAAAAATTTTGAATTCTGATCTCTTCTTGAGTACGTAATAAAATAACAAACTCGTTGTTTGTCATCTCTTTGTTGCTCCTAATAACTTTTGTTTGTTGTAGGAAGTCCATGCCCCCATTCTTGGAATTTGGGCAGTTAAGATGGTTGTCGTTGCAGTTTTTGTAGCTTTGACATTAGCAAGCATCGTAAGTTTGTTATTAGGGTTAATTACATTATTATACCTCCTATTTTTAACTATTTCTCCATTTGGCTTTCTGTTTTTAAAAGCTAACAAAGGTATCATTTGTATTTAAAAAACTTTCAATTTTATTCCTATAAATAGATTAAATTGGACAAAACAACATAAATATGTTTAAACAATTATGAAAAATATCTTATAGAATAAAAAACAAAAAATTCCTTAAACAAAGCATCAAATTTCCAAAAAAAAAAAAATCTTAAGTTTTATGGCTTTTTTGAAGGTTAGAATATTTTTTAAAAATTTTTCTTAAGAAAAAAGTATATTTTAGAAACAAATTCAGTCTAATTAAGTGCATCTTTGTTTTATCTCTATTTTTTTTTGTCTAAAAAGTATGCGAGAGATAAAATTGAAACTAGTTTTTCAAACTCAAAGTGTATCTTTATAGTTTTTTAAAACAGATGGATAAATTGAGAAATAATTAAAATTAGGAGGTATAATTATGTAATTAATCCTCTGTTATTATCCACAAACCTCTTTGATTAGTTTACATTTTTCTGTTAGTTCTGATTTTATTTCTGAGTACACAATATAAGGTCGTGTAACGATTCACAAATCTTTATATTCTTTAGGCATTATCCACAAGGATTGAACCTGGTTTAGAGCAGCAGATTGTTCTTCCACGAGACTCTTACCTTCAGGTTTCCTTTTTTTTTATTGAATTTTTTTTCTTATTCTACTCTTATTTCTTGTTTCATAATTTGATTTGTCTTACTGGCAGGGGTATTTTAATGATATTGCTGAGTATCTCAGAATTGGACCACCTCTATATTTTGTCGTTAAGAATTTCAACTATAGGTATCTTGTCTTAACACCAAATTTCAAACTCTCTGTTGTGAGTTAAATTCTATATAATTAATTATACTTTTACGATTTCCAAATTGAGAACAGTTTCATAGTGCACAAATAAGTGAGGTGGAACTGAATGATTTTCTTCAATAGAGGAAATTAGGCCGTTTTATAATCATAGGATTTTTTTTCTTTTTGACATTGAATGGTTTGATTCACTTTTTGCAATGTACTCTTAGAAATATAAACTGTTGTGTTGCAGTAGAAAATTAGAGTAGTTCTGTTTGTCAGCATCTCTCCATTAAAGGAAGAAATAAAAATTGCTTTCTGGACATTAAAGCTTTCAACTTTGTTAAAATAGAAAATTAATGTTTGCCCTTGTCGCAATAGCTCAAGCTTTCAAGATAAATGGTAAAAGAGCAAACTTCAGTCTAATATTTTAGTAGCGAGAGACTCGTTTGGAATCTTAGTTGATTACAGTAATTGTTATATGGTTTTCTCAGCTCACAATCAAGTCAAACAAACAAGTTATGCTCCATCAGTGGCTGTGATTCAAATTCTCTTTTGAATGAGGTAATTGAAAGGCTTTAGTGAATTGTAATTTGAAATTGGTTGAGCAGAAATACTTTCGACATATCAATTTACAGAGTATTGCACTAAACGTGTTCTACAATTATGCTATTGATCTACAGTTTCACATCTCTTGAATCTGACGTATAAACATTTGTAATTTTGTTGCAGGATAATTTCCTTTCTGCCTCATATATACTGTTACTTATGGCAGTTTGTCCTGTTTTTGTAGTATATTCACACTTGATGCCTTGAAAGTTTTTTGCTCTAGATTCAGAATGTAATTTAGATGTATAAAAACTAGGAGTCACTTATACGGCTCAGCCTGTTCAGCAACGAATCTTTTTTTCTTTTTCTTTTTTGCCTTGAATATGAACTTATGATTATCATATCCTCTTTGTCCCGGTGCAGATATCAAGGGCATCTTTAACTCCAGAGTCGAGCTATATTGCCAAGCCAGCTGCCTCTTGGCTTGATGACTTTCTTGTATGGATGTCACCAGAGGCTTTTGGTTGCTGTCGGAAGTTTTTAAATGGTTCTTATTGTCCACCTGATGATCAGGTTGCTCATTTGCCTCTTTTTATGGGGGCTTTAGGCCCTATCTTGCTGTTAGTGCTCTGAATTCCAAGTTATACATGAAGATATAGAAGTGAAGCCAAATTTTACTCTTCCAAGTTTTCATTGGCTCTGCATTTTTCAATGTAGAAAAAAATCATCACAGTATTAAATCAGTTTAACAATTCACAGGCAACTCACGCTTTTTTCCCTCTTTAACATTTAAGTATATTACCTTGTAGCAGTAGGCAATCTTGCTTAAATAAGATTAACACATTGTCAACAATTAAAGTGATCCAACAGTCAATAATTGCATATCATGCATGTGCACACCTAATACCCCTTGAAATAACTATTAAATGCATGGATGCATGCGTAAAGAGAAGTTTCTTCTCCCCTTGCTGATATTCACTATAATTTAAAAATCGAATAGAAGGGTGCATTAGTTAAAACTCACTTGAAAGATTACAGCTGCCATACGTTTCCCTGGAATTATCTTTGATTTTTTTTTTTCTGTAATGTATACTGGTTGGATTTAGTTTTCCTCATACTACTGTTGTCTTTAGATCACTGAAGTAGATCATCTTATTTTTCCAGCCGCCCTGCTGTACACCTGGTGACACTTGTGGCTTAGCTGGAGTTTGCCAAGACTGTACCACAGTAATGCCTTTAGCTGAGAAATGTTTGAAATTATCCTGCTCGATGCATGCTTAATTGGTTCTCTGTATCAATGTGGTTCTTTGTAATAGCAACTACATTGAAACATATTGGACTTAAAGAGATAGAAACTAATGTTTCAAATTGTTAACAGTGCTTCAGGCACTCAGATTTGGTTAATGATCGCCCGTCTACCATCCAATTTATGGAGAAGCTTCCGTGGTTCCTGAATGCTCTGCCATCTGCTGATTGTGCAAAAGGTGGCCGTGGGGCTTACACCAACAGTGTTGATCTAAATGGTCAGTAGAATTAGTAGTCTTTCTTTCTCCCTCATTCTCTACAGATTAAGAAATCTCATGCATATATGTACACTGTAATTAAAAGGTTTGGGACGTTGTCTAATAAATTTTCATTTTCTTCTGACCTTTTTCAGGTTATGAGAGTGGTATTATACAAGCCTCAGAGTTCCGTACCTATCACACCCCGCTGAACAAACAAGTATAGGAATTTATTTGTAAACTGTTGTTGTTAGGATATTTTTAATGATTGTTCTGCAAAACTTTTGTTGCATTCCTTTTCTTTAACTTTCATTGTCGTCAGGTCGACTATGTCAATTCACTTAGAGCTGCAAGGGACTTCAGCTCAAGAATTTCTTCTTCTTTAAAGGTGGTTTTTGTTTTTTTTTTTTTTTCCTTGCGAACTTTGTACCTACATGTAGTTTGGCTCCCGCAATTCGTAATTATTTAGAAAATTATCTTGTACGTAAGAAATTGGAAATTGCCTATTTCACATTTGTTGACATTTTGTGATTAAAATATTCAACTTACCTAAATGTTTAGCTTCATTTGCAGCAAAGAAATAAATCTTCTTTGAGCATGATGCTATTTATTTTATTTTTCTTGAAATTGGACTAAAGTAATATGTTGAACACGTGAAAAAAAAAAATTTAATCTAAATCTCTAAATCTTTAATAGTCTTTAAACAATGCTGTAAGTTACTAATTGAAGTTTAGTTTGTGAAGCTTTCTTAATTAGTGGTTTCAAACTTCTACTAATTTCTTGTCAGTTTCATTCTGAGTTGTGAGTGCCGTTTGGGGGCACTAGTTCTAGGAGTGTAGATTCTGCTTGAGATTTGTGTCTTATTTCAACACAATCTTCAATAAACAAAATGTAAAGCAGGACAGTAACGGGTCTATTAGAGCGTTTTCACTTGCCTGTCCTCCATTCTTAGCTACCTTATTTATTTGGAATGAGCACCATTGCTTCTGATTTAGATCCATATGTTTGTATCTTTACATATGTTTCTTTTATGCAGATGGATGTCTTTCCGTACTCCGTCTTCTACATATTCTTTGAGCAATATCTTGACATATGGCGAATAGCCCTGATGGACATTGCTTTAGCACTTGGTTTGTATTCAACAAATCGTAGTTTTAAATTAATTTATAAATGTTCATGTGTATGCTGAGATGCACAAGCCTAAGACCCTTTTCTTTTTTAATTGAGACGTAGGTCTCGAGTATTTTTTCCTATGATACTCTTTACTTATGGAGCTCTGATTCTTATTAGTCGGTTCATGAATAAATTCTGCTTTCTTTAATACCTCCTGTGTTTTATGGCAGGTGCTATTTTTATTGTCTGTCTCCTAATAACTGCAAGGTTTGGATTTTTTTTAAGCCTAGCTTAGATCTGATTGTTTGCAGTTAAAGCTATCTAATCTGGAAGTTACTTATCCCTTTAGAGGCATATTCGTCTTATGTTTGCCTAATCTTTGTTGCAGTTTATGGAGTTCAGCAATCATTCTACTCATTTTAGCAATGATTGTTGTGGACCTCATGGTATAATTGTCCCCAACTACTAAACTTCATAATGTTTTTTATGTGTTTATTTCTATATCTTTCAATTTTGGTGCCAATAGTTTATTATAATGTTTCTTTGTGATCTCTAATTTTTCTGTACTTGCTTGCTACACCTAACACTAGCTTTAATTGAAATCTTCAGGGTGTAATGGCAATTCTGGACATCCAGCTCAATGCAGTTTCTGTTGTAAACCTAATAATGTCAATAGGGATTGCTGTTGAGTTCTGTGTCCATATCGCACATGCTTACTTGGTTTGTATATCAGGACATCTCCTGGCTGTCAATATAATTTTTAATTTAATCTGGGAGTAGACGTTAATTGTTTACATTATTTCTGGTTCATCATCATGCCAGTAAGTGACATAGAACTACGTCCCTTCTCTGAGGGAATTAAAAACTTTGCATTAGAGCTTCAGATATCATTTAGAGCCATATGGATGTCACCACGCCTGCATGATTGGACTATTGTGCCGTTGTTTTCATTTGTAAAACTTATATATCTCATTTGTTAATGCAATTTTACAGGTGAGCGATGGGGATCGGAACCAACGCATGAAAGAAGCTTTGGGTACCATGGGAGCTTCCGTCTTCAGGTTTCTCTTTTCTCCTATTGAGGGGGGCTGACACTTGTGGCCTTTGCTATTCTCGTTTCTTTGTGAAAATTTTCTGAGACAGCATAAAATATTTCATGATTTCATTTTGCGTTTGTGAATATCTATAGACAGAAACGGTTTGTGGATATTATAGTGCGGTTCAAACAGAAAATACCAAAAATAGTTTGATAATATGGTACTCACATGTTCAGAGATAGTTTATGACTTGTCTTAACTTAGCTGGAAAGGTGTGTGTGAACAATGAAAAATATTTGTTTTTAAATATTATGTTGGACAACCAGTTGCTCCAAAAGCTCAAGTTTGATAGTAAAGAGTAACAAAATAAAACCATTGTCCAGGACTTTTGATAACCGACAGTTTTACAATTTAACAAAAAAAAAAAAAAAAGGCTTTTTGATAGCTTTGGATTTTTAAGATTTAACAAACACTGTTTGAGGAAATAAAAGGTAGTGACACTCTGGAAAATACACTGCTTGTATTTGTATTTTGTGAATTCTCCAATTTGTTTCAATAAATAATTCTATAGATTCGTAGGAATTCATTTCTTTCAAGCCGATCCACAAACAATCCATTAGCTATTTCATTATTGTTTTGATTTTTTTCCCCACTTTGTTCTGCAGTGGAATTACGCTTACAAAACTAGTTGGAGTCCTTGTCCTCGGGTTTGCAAGATCAGAAATTTTTGTGGTACTTAATTGTTAAATTTTTGTCTTGGTCATTCTTCTTCTTTTTTTTCTTTCCAACCCTAGGGCTATATTAAGTAGCTTTTTTTTTTTTTGGTTTTGCAGGTTTATTATTTCCAGATGTACTTGGCATTGGTTCTTATTGGCTTCTTGCACGGCCTTGTATTCTTACCTGTAAGTTTATTTTCCTTCTTCATAAACCACCAATTTAACAACCCCACATCTCACCGTGCGACAAGAAAAACCTTCCTTCCAGGGCTTCCTTGAACAGAATCACTTCCTCCCTCCTTTATGTCTTTGCTGACATACAATAATTGGGGTATTATTACTTTCTGGGATAGTGTTTTACAGCCCGTAAGGATGTGAGGGCAGGCCCACCGTGTATCTAATCCCAACCCAACCCAACCCCAATCCGGTTGCTTTATTTTCCATATTTTACAAGTGTACAGGACGTTTATAGGAAAAATGTTAGCAAGCAGGACCTGTTGTGGCGTGAAATTATTTCCTCGGTGGTGAGTTATTGGAGGGAGGTTTGCCAAAATGACAAACTTAATAGAATTAGTGAAATGACATCTCACTTTACACCGATCGATCGACTTGTTCGCTCTGTGTAAAAGTGGCTGCTCGGTGGGAAATCCAAAGTCATTTTGCAAATAAAAGTTATTTAAAAATCATTTTACAAACAAGTGTTATTCTTTGGAGTCATTTCATCTTATGGAGAAATATAATCTATAAGAAGATAACAAGTGCCATATTGAAAGCCGTGGTCTCGTTGCTGTTGTAACCCGGCATGGATATTAACTAAGGGTTTGGCCTTGTTTTTTGCAGGTCGTATTGAGCATGTTTGGTCCAATGCCAAGACGAATAATAGTAGAGCAACGAGAAGAAGAATCTTCAGTACAATTGAGCTGATAGGTGGGAAGGTATGATCCACATTTTTTGGTGAATCATGCTCGTCTCACATGTATAGACTTATCTTGCCTCTGTGGTCTTGTATGGCTTGGGAAAAAAATCATTTGTTGCAAAGGAGAACCACAATTTGTATACTGTTGGAAGGAAACTCTTGGAACAACGTTGTAAACCTCTGGATATTTGTCAGAAAAATAATGAAAATAGACGCTTTTAAACTACAGTCTTTTAGTGAATCGATATGGTCAAGACTTGGACATAATTCTTTGCTACTGCCAGCAATAAAATCGTCCCGAAAAAAAAAAAAAAAAAAAAAAAAAAAAAAAAAAGAAGAACATATGAGATTTATAGTAATTCGCTACGGTGCAAGAGCTACTTTACTTTTAGCTGTAGCAATTTATGAAGATTAAAAAGAAACCCAGAAAAATTGTACGCCTTCAGCCTCTCCATTAAACCTAAAAACAGCATTCCCTCAATATAAAGGATATTAGAGTATTTAAACCTGAAAATCTCAAGATTGATTTGCCTGTGTTAAGATAATAATTAAGCAGGCCACACAGTTGATTTTTTTTTTTTTTTTTTGTTAGGAGATGTTTTATGTTCTAGTAGTCTTACTTCAATATGTTTTTGCTTTTGTTATTTAGTCTTTGTTTATTTATTTATTTAAATTATTGTTTTTGCTTCTAGTACCGTTGCTTTTGTTCGAATAGAAATATGTCGTTTTGCCTTTTTTCCTTCCATTGAGCGACACAATTTTTATTCTTTTAGGTATTCGACATTGTTACCCTTGAACATGTCATATATTTACAATTTGTTTTTTAGATTTTTAATTTTAATAAGTAGTATTTTGAACTTATAAATATGTAGCAAATCATTTCATTGACAACGATTTTAGTTTTTTTTAACTAGAATTAATATGTAATTTACATATAAATAGTTGATTGAGAATATGAGTGTCAACATTATTTTGAATATAAATTTAAATATATATTTATATAAAAAAAATTTTGTACTCTTACTTAATGATTCATGTGCAAATTGCATGTTAATTTTAGTCAAAAAAGATAAAATTGCTATCAATAGAGGGTAATTTGTTATAAATTTATAAGTTTATGGTGCCACTTACTAAAATAAAAAATTATGGGCAAATTATAAATGCTCAACAAGTTTAGGAGTAACCGTAAACAATATAAAATTTTCACAAACTATAATGTAAAGCAAAGGTTTGCCATGGTGTATTAAACTCTCACATGTTACAATACGTAATTGAAACCACGAAGTTTTCAATTGTTCTTCCAAACACCACAAACATTAGGTAAAAAAATGATCGTACAAAGATATTTAGTAAAATCAATTCTAACTAAAACTTTTTGTTGCTACAGTGTAAACTCTCTCATACTACAATGATAAAAAAAAGTGACCTGTAATATAAAATTCTCACATGTTGCGGTTTTTAGTTTAAAAGTTTCAGTCATAACCACTTCCAAAGACCCTCTATTTAGCTCACAGGTTACCCCATCCTCTTTCAGCCTCTATGATAAAAATTACTACTCTAAAAATCCCCTTTAATGGCACAAAATAATTTTGTAGACTAGTACAAGTGTAGAATATTGTCTAAAATAATAAGTGTTGGCTCCACACAACAATATTGCAAAGCCCTTTTTAGGTCAGGGATCTACCGTACAAAATGTAAGTATCCGGGTATTATGAAGAAGCGTTTGTTTGTTGTCAAAAACAAAAACAAAAAACAAAAACAAGAAAAACCAAAGTCCTTGAATCCTTCACAGGTTAACAAGTAAATATCAAGCATCCGGCCGGGGCTATATATTTATCATAAATTTTCATCGTGGAAATGATTTATTGAAGAAAGATAAAATTGACTCTGGAGACCTTATCAAGAAACACACCTTTTTTTTTTGTTTTGCGAATCTTTTTAATCTAATCATGTTCTACAATTTAATTTTCTCAGAACAATAACGTAATTATGTCTGTGGCCCGTACTTGCAATTAGTGATAGTTTATAGACAAGTTGTTCCGACATTTAATTTTCCGTGGTACTATTCAGACGTGTGGGTGACATTTGTTTATGAATTGTTAACATACGAAAAAAATGAAATATAATAAGTGGGTGATGTATCAACCATTCCAACTGCTTGCTAAGAGAGCAAAACAGAAGAAGTATTACTGTGACTGAGGAGACAAAGAAGTAAATAAATAATGGTGTATGTTTTGCGTTACCTAAACCGATAAGGACAGCTTAATTAATTTCTTAAACGCAATTAATTTAAATCTCTTTTCATCATAAAATGAAAGTTTATCCAACATGTTAATTAGTTGTTGGCAATTATTTTAGCTAAATTATATATATATATATATTTATTTATTTATTTATCATTTGGAACCATGAATCCGAACCAGGTTTTTTAAGTAAAAAATTGATGGATGGGCTAATCAGAAAACAGTGGTACTAGCTAAATAATCTTCAATCCCAATGGCGCGGCGCGTATGATATGTGTCAAACCAAGTTTTTCAAAACCAATTAATCAAATGTAGAAGGCACTTGTACGTGCGACACTATGAATTGCATGACACGCAGACCAAATAGCTGCGCATGAATCCATTTGTAGGACCTGACTAATACCAATCAGAGTGGTGGAACCCAAAATTGGAGCCCGGATCATTGAAAAACCAATATATGTATGTGTGTATACAAGTGGCGGATCTACATACGATAAGGATGGACGGCCATCTTTTGAACTTATTTTCTTATAATTTTACATTACGCTCTGTCCTTTGAGTAGTTTTTTTGGCTCTACCCTGGGTGACGGGTGGGGGGATAATGTCAAATTGCCAAATATTAGACCCTCTTAATTACTATTCTGTTATGTAGTTGATTTCTAATACCGTCAAATGGGGAATTAACGAGCTCCTTAAACCAGTGACTTATAATTAGCTAGCGGTATCCTAATTACATATTTTTCTCTGTTTACATATTCCAGTAATTTAGTGATCGACATCTTATTTCTATTAAACTTTGTTTATAGTGGAGAGATTAATGTGAACTTATGATCAGTTACAGAAATTCTCTCATCTAGTTTTTTGGAGGTAGGTAGCAGCTTCAATAAACAAAATTGTGATATGAGACGATTTATATAAAAATGGAAATTAGAATCACAATACCGTGTTAATAATTAAACAACAATATTCTTGACTACTTGGTAAAAGAAATTAACAAGAAACCAAAACTCTTTATCAGATATGATCTGATATAAACAGAAATGTGTAAAAGGAAATATTATATAACATAATTAGCGTAAATCACAACTCATATTCTCATCAATCTGAAATGACTCAGAATATTCGTCAACAGGGAATATTCAGTAATAATTAGCAATCCCAATTATCAGATAAGATTCCCTACAAGTATTACAAATTAAAGTAAACATATAATATACTTATTCAAGTCGTCTATCAAACAGTACTATACACACACACACACACGTATATATATATATAATACATACTTGTTTCCCAACTATGAAATAATGGAACAAGTAACGATGACAACATTCTTGATCAAGTCAAAGATACATCAATGTTACACATATGAATCCTATAGTATACTACCATCACAACAGTAATTAATTAAGGAGAGTTAGCAATTAAGAGGACCCAATTGACAAATCAAGCGCCCAAAAGTCCCTATCCATCTATCTATCAAGTATCAAAGACCCAATCGTAAATCCAAATTAGCAAGCTGGCCCGGATGATGAGAAGAGGAACAAGCTGAAGAAGAAACAAAACAACAACCGCCGTTATCTTGATCCCTAACCGCAGGCAAATTCAAGTCAAAGTCCAGGCCAAAACTATTATTTTTACTTGTACAACACGTCCCAGTTGCATGATCATTATGATCATCATGACCACTAGTACTACTACGTGATCTAGCCATGGCAAAACATCCCTTGACGTTCTTGTGGCTCGCCCTGTGGCCCCCCAGCGCCTGGTGAGACCGGAACACCTTCTTACAACTCGAACACTCGAACTTAGTACTAGTAATAGAACCATTGTTGTACTTGTTACTCTCAACGACGTCGTAACTGGTCCGATGATGATCATGATCATGAATAACAGCATTGTCCGTCGTTGTGGCTGTAATAGTTTCGCTTCCATTATTGGCGAGGAGGAGCAAGCAGGAGGCGATCTCGTAGTCGTCGAGGTTGGCGTTAAGCGGCCGAGTGGCGGTGGCGGTGGTGATGACCGGGGACAAGGCGGCGGGTCTATGGTGTCTAGGTGGAGGGTTTATGCCGCGCCAGTGGCGCTCGGGGTGGCAGCGCATGTGGCCGAAGAGGGCCTTCCATGACCAGAACTTCTTCCCGCACTCGCTGCACGACCTCGCGATGTTGTTATACGTCGCTGCCGCGGAGACGGAGACGACGTCGTTTTGGAGCGGTTGCTTGGAGTACTTGAGCCGCTTCTTGCGGGGGCGTCTGGCGGCGGAGATGGAGCTGGAAGTGGATGCTCCGTCGTGGTGGCCGGTGGTCGGCGGAGCGGGGAGTAATGGGAGATGGTTATGGAATTCGAGGACACTATTCATTCTCCAAAAAAAAAAAAAAGTCGAATTGGGGTTTCCAAAAGCTTGAGAACTGGTGGAGGTGTGGCTTTTGAAGAGGGGACAAAGGCGGTTGCTTTTTTTTTTTTCTTTGGGATTGTGAACTAAGAGAGAGAGACGGTTTTCTTCGGTTGGAAAATGCCATGATGGGTCGTTACGGTCCTACCTTTTTTTTTTTTTTCTTTGAAGAATAAAAGAGATCTATCAACATCGGAGTATATCGCATCATTTTATTTATATAATACATTCAATCAATCAAATTTTAACATTTAGGCTATTTATTTATATCAATTTTTGTAATTAAATTTCTCTCTTATAATATTTATTGCATTAATTATAGATTTAAATTTGCCTTAATCATTGTATCTGAATTTTCTATATTAATTATTTGACTTCAAATAGTTTTGTTTTCGATTTTAAAATATTATTCTATTACACATACGAATATTGCTATTCCCAGCTCAAGAGGCATACATTTCTATCGTAGGCGTATGTGAATATTTTTTCTCATCATCTTTACGAAATGGGTTTTGTATTGGAGGTCAGACGAGCTTAGAAAGTTTTATCCTGTTTTGATGTTTTGGTGGGATTTTTGGAGGTTATTTCTGTCTCAACATCGATATAACCTTGATCTTTTTGCCCGTACACGTATGATAGACACCAAACCCATTACTACACCTCTTGCTACTACCCCTACACTTACTCTTCACTCTGGTACAGCCTTATTGATCCTTCTAAGTACCGGACCATTGTTGGCAGTTTGCAGTATTTGTTGCTCACTCAGCCTGATATTGCATATGCAGTGAAAAAACTCTCCCAGTTTATCCATCGCCTACTAGTGAATACTGGAATGCCGTCAAGCGACTATTGCGCTATCTTTGTGGCTCTCTTGATCAAGGTGTGATTCTATATCGCCACTCTTCTTTGGCACTTCATGCTTTCTTCGATGCTGATTGAGCAGGCAACAAGAATGACTATTTTTCAACTAGTGCTTATCTTGTTTACCTCGGTCGCAATCCTATTTCTTAGAGTTCCAAGAAGCAACTAATGGTTGCTCATTCCTCTATTAGGGCCAAATATCATTCAGTTGCTGCCATAGAGTTAAGTTGGATTTGTTCTTTGCTCACTGAACTTGGCGTTACTCTTCCCCACCAACCAGTTATCTATTGTGACAACTTTGGTGCTACTAATCTTTGCTCTAATCCAGTTTTTCATTCTTGTATGAAACATGTTGCACTTG
This sequence comes from Artocarpus hirsutus, assembly GCA_946598075.1. Lineage (NCBI taxonomy): Eukaryota > Viridiplantae > Streptophyta > Magnoliopsida > Rosales > Moraceae > Artocarpus > Artocarpus hirsutus. The sequence continues at coordinate 43,569 of CAMOHE010054444.1, read as the reverse complement.
ATTATCATTTCATTCGTGATCAAGTATAGAGTGTTGCTCTATAGGTTGCTCATGTTTCTTTTGAAGATCAGTTGACTAATGTTCTCATCAAACCTTTACCACGGGCGTGTTTTCTTCCACTGAAGGAGAAGATTAGACTCTCCTTTCGAAACTCCATCTTGCAAGGACATAACAAAGACATTTATTAAAATATCATTTATTATTTAAATTTTATAAATATTAGGCTTTTAGATTTTCCTTTCCTTTATTTTATTGTTATCTTGATAAGTTTTCCGTTAGCTAGTTTTACTCTTTTAATATTTGAATTGTAATTTGTAGCGTACCTAGTTTATTCAATGATAAAGTTATACCATATTTTCTCCCTTCTATAAATTAATATTAGTAAAAAATTTTAAATTTAAAACTTATTATAACTACTTCGGCAACATAGGTTCTCTCGCTTGAAAATATCTTCTAGAACTGATTCGGTCGAAAAGATTTTGCAAGAACAGACTTTTGAAAATATTTGAATAATGTTAAAACTCTCGTAAAAGAGAATTTGAAACTCTCATAAATGGACTTAACTATAACCCGACGGATTTAGTCTTCATGTCAGCCACAACACAGATATATTCTAATTCAACAGGTAATATGTAAGATTAACTAAAAAAAATCTACGACGTGTTCCTTTCATAATTATTAAAATAACCTCCCTTTGTTTTCGGTCAATATTCGGTGGTAAGCCTAGTAATTTCATGGTTTCTTGGAATGGAAGAATAAAATTATTAATGTCATTGTACCAATCTCTTTCAACACGGGCCCTGAAACTTGGACATGTTGAGTAGTAACAGACGAAAAACAGACATTAGAAACCGATTAAGGAAAGAAAATGTATCTCATCGTTAAACTAATGTGTCAACCTAGTAACTGTTGCTGCTTAAAAACAGAACGCAAAAAAACATATCATAATCTAAAAAAATTTAGGTTGTAAATCACATTAAAATGGGTTTTGAGGGTCTAATTAAAAAGCAATTTGCACTCACTCATAAATTAAAGAGTTCAAGAGAAAGACAACTATACACAAATAATTAGTTTTTATGTCTAACATGCGTACAACAGGTATTCCGATCGTACAATCTTAGTATGTCTCTCGATTAACTATGTAGTTCGGGCTAGTTTCATCAATGTCCTACTAAAATATTCATTTGTCTCACTTTGGCCCTCCAACATCCACCATTAGAGGTCCACCTAATCCAACATTCATAAAATATATAGTTTTGACCCCTGTGTTAATTAATTGTCTATTGTAAGATAAAATCTAACACAATGGTTGCACGTGAGGTTTTTAAACGAATAAAACAATACAAAAAAAATGTAGTTTTGAAAAGAAGTTCCAATTCTTTTAAAATCCTAACATGCAATTCTTGTGATAGATTTCGTCTGAAAATAGACGATTCATTATTAGAGTGGTCAAAACTATATATTTCATACGTTGGGGTAAGTAGACATCTAAAAGAGAATATCAAGGGCTAAAGTGAGACAAGCAAATATCCTTAAGGGCTAGTGATGAAAACAACCTCCGATGAAAGCTGAAGACTAATAAGCATCCTGCAAATGAGGCATTGCATTGTTGTCAAAAATGCTGCTCCAAGTGCAGGTAAAAATCGTCACCAGCTTCCACATCGACAGCTGAATATCATAGTATAATGAGGATGAATATTGTGGTCAAAACACTGAAACAGCAAGACACCGACGGCTGAAAATCATAGTATGATGAGAATGAATATTGTGTGTGTGTGTGTGGGGGAGGGGGAGGGGGGGGGGGGAGGGAAGAAGAAAAGTGGAGGCACAAGTTCATCAGAATTCACCACTGACAATCCTAAATTGAGGGTAGCATTGCTGGCTTCAATTGTTGTTCTAGAACATTAAGAACCCCAACCCGCTGCAACTCTTTTGCTGCAGTTACAGGAAATAAAAAGAATAGTTGGTCACAGACGAAAACAAAATCTATTACCACCATAGCTACAAGAAATGATTTCATTACAAGGTATGAAAAATTTCGTTCTAGTTGGTGCTAACAAATTACTTAAAATGATCCAAAAGCTATGGACTCTTCCAGAAGGAAATTTGAGTCAACGTGATAATAAGTCCAGGCTTCTATATCTACTCAATGTCCTCAGCAATTGAAGAGGCATTTAGTCTGGCAAGAGTAAAGAATAATGTGAAAACCTATAGACAGCTGTAGTTAAACGACAGCTAACCAAAATTACAAGCATCACAAAGGATAAAAATCGGGTAACATGCTCCTATAAGCATAACACAAAAAGGAAAAAGAAAGAATGATGACAAACTTGCATCAACATGCTTGTGAACTTCCTTGTTTTCAGCTACACAATAATATATCATATATCCTTAACACTATGAGCTGTCAAAGCGCATAATTTAGGTTCCGTAGAGCTTTAAAGTGAAAAAATAAAGCATGAAAATCCCAAAACTTTATATTTACCTTCCTCTAGTGAAAGCTGAATTGATCTCTTTTCCAACTCAACCGCATGCCTACTTAGCTCAACTGAGGAGAGTGACCGAAGCACTAAAAGAATCACATAAATCATAGAATCAAGTGATGTTATCAGAAAGTAAGCAGCAAAAAATAAAATAAAATAAAAATAACACCATCTTTAAGAAAGGTTTCTGGACTTAAAAGCATACTCTTTACATATTCCTCCTGCTGTGATTGGTCCAATTTCTTCAATAAAAGCTGCAATCGGTAATATCGATCCTCCCAGTGCAAATTTCTTAGTGCTTTTAGATTATCCAATGTTGGCGCAGCAGAAACATGGGGATGATGGTTGGCATTTGCTGGGGCAGCAGAAGCAACAGGATGATGATTGGATTCTGCTGACACTGACCTCATAGTAGAATTTCCGAGAGGAGGAACAGAGGGTTTTCCAGGTGGGACCATGGAGGAAGACACTGGAAAAGGGACAATTGCAGGACAACAAGATATTTTTGGCTCCTTAATTTGGGATTCGGGTTTTGTGGTCTCCTGCTTTTGACCAACTTGCCTCAAATTCAGAGAATTATTATTGATGTTTGCGCTATCACAAGCGCTGCTCTTGCCTAAATCTGCCTCCGACTTTCTGCGGACATAGACAAGATGCCCATTCGGGGAATTATTGTTAGAAGAATGGTGCTGAGGAGGGCTCTCTGGACACTCAGGTGAGGCTCTCTTTGTGCCCGAAAGTTTATTGGTATTGGTGATAGGTCCTCTATCCTTTAGTAGATGAGAGTTTCCATTAGAATTGGGAACTGTAATTTTATTGTTGTTCTGCAGATCCCTCAACACCGTCTTCTTTATAGCAACTGGCAATTGCTTATCACCAATAGACAAGTCAGTTTCAGAATTGCCCGTCCCATATTCACTGAATTTAGAATCTATGGTTTGCTGAACCATTTGAAGTAACTCACTTTCTGATGCAAGAATAGAAGATGTCCATTATAAAAAGTCACAATATTAGGTATCAAATTAACAAATAGACACTCAGCATAGAAACTATAGACAAACTAAATGAATATACATGAGCACCCTCGACACGTGTTATAACAATGGTTAAAAGGAAATAGTATTTAATAGTTTTGGCAAACAAAGATGGATCTGAAAGTAAATACCTATCCTTTTACCTATGACTACCGCATGTAATGGCAAGCTTAAGATATAACAAGACAAATTTCAAGGTATGATTGCAGTCATAGGGGGGCCAATTGTTCCATGGCTGACCCCAGGCAGCATTCAGAGTTTTTATCCTATACAACTACGAAAAAAATTTAAAAGAGCAAGAGGGTCAATTAAGAAATAGACTGCAGGTCAATGGCAAACACAAACGCAAAACAGAGAACATCAGCCTTAAAGTTGGGAAAAAAAATAGAAATAAATAAGGGGAGACAAAAACAAGAAATCGGCGAAATAAAAACTTTTGATAATTTAGCATCTAACCAAAAACCCCAGGAGACCATTAAATGTTAAATAAGATCTACTAAAAAAAAAAAAGTGTCACCAAAAGGATATAGGGCCTGTTTGTGTTTGCCTTGAGTTTTAGAGGCCAACTTTTGTATTCTAGGGCTCAAAACAGCCTTTACAGTAGTTTAAATGAAATACTAAAAGGGATTTATTAATTCTTAGAAGCTCTTCCAGAGAAAGCCATGTAGGCTTAGCTTCTCCTCGAAAAGCTTCAGGAAAAGCGTGAAAAGGGAGTATTAGTAAAACTTCTTTATTCTGTTTCCTACCATTCTTAACAATTGAAGGAAAAAAAAGAAATTTACGTCTTAAAAAGCTTTTTTGAAATATATTCTCGAAATGGTAACTTAAAAGCTAGGGTTTTACTTCTCTTCAACAAGCTGAACTAAAAAAAAGCCCTAATGGCTAAAGGCTAAGCATGCATTTACCATAAAATGGTTCTCTCCCAACCATATAGTGACAAAATCAGGCAAAAAACTACGAAACCTAAATACTACAACAAACTAATCACTTAATCATTCTCGACTCAAAGTATAAAAAAAGCATAAAAATTTTTTCCCCGGAAATTGTAGAAAATATTACTTTTTCAAACCTAACTGTAGCAAATAGCAAGTTTTACAAATATTTATAGTAAATGTCAAAATTTATTGTATAAATAACTTATTTATCCTCTTATTTACCGTATGAATAATTCTTATTTACACAATAAATAGATTTATAGTACAAATAATGTATTTACGCTCTTGTTTACAACATAAATAAGAAACATTTCCTATTTGCATAATAAATAAGTTATTTATATCATAAATTTGATATTTACTACAAATATTTTTAAAAGCTGACATTTGCTCGGCAAAATTTCAAAGACTTGACATATCCCACGTTCTCCCTTTTTCCCGTCGATTAATCATCAATACACAAAATTTTCACAAGATAAGAAGCGTATCGACGTAAATGATCAAATAAAATGCTTTAATCAAGCATATTTCGAATTGCCTCCAAAGAAAAATTCAACATAAGCATGCAGAGAATCAATTCAATCACCAACAACTGTGTTTCAACAAATTTTTAAACCATGGGCAATCAAAAATACCGAAAATCGGAAACAAACCCTCTCAATTAGACACCGGAAAAGATTTTCCAAGCAAAAGATCGAGTTTTATGAAGATTTGATCGTTTTCTTTACGCGCACGCCTAAATAAATGAATGCAAATCGTGCAAAGAAGAATAAGTAGGAGAAAAAAGCTATATAACTTACACAGAGAGAAAGAGAGAGAAATCAACGGCGGATTTTGAATGGAATACCGAATTAAAGAAGAAGAAAAAGGGGAAGATCTTTTACCTTAGCTCATTGGAGCCGTTTCCGGCGAAAGGGAGAGGGTTAGGATTCAAAAGCAAACACGCCTGGGCTCGGCCGCTTAAGCCACAGGATGGTACAAAATTTCTTTTTAGTCCCTTGATTGTACGTTATTCAAATTATTAAAATGTTGCAAACGCATCCCTGTCTTTGACAATATTTAACAATTTATCACAAAATGTTTGAGAAATGCACTCTGCTCCAAATCTTCTCATATTCGAAAATATGGCTGAGCTTTTTTTATCTTTTAATAAATTATCCTTTTCTTTTTCTTTAAATAGATAAGTACCCTTGTACATATCACCCCGTTTTGAACCTGGGACCTCCTAGTCCCCACATTAACCCCTTCCAACTTTTAATAATACAAGATGTTTGGTAAATTCAGTTTTAACTCATTAGTTTTAACTCAAACAGTGTAACGATCTTATATGCTACTGTGTAAAATAAAAGTATGTTACAGTATAAAACTCTCATATACTACAGTATTTTTAATTTCAACTCACTTTTTGAACACCATTTTTGAAAATATAAGAGAGCTTTTTTCATAAGTTATCATTTTCTTCTCTCTATATAAGTATAATGAGATCGAGAGGAGTTGCAACTTTGGTAAATAGTAGGATAAAACTTAACAAAATAGAAACTTTTGTAAGTAGTTCCTTTGCATTTTAATAATGGGTCATGGGGTATTCGAGGTCAATTTGATTTTTTTTTTTTTTTGAAGGGATAACTTTCATTAAGACGAAGAAAAGTATATAGTCAGACTTAAACAACTATCCAGGCTGGAAGACTTTGACCCTTTAAGACAAAGACTAAAATCAGGTATCAAAACCTAGAGGGGGAAAGCCCGGTCAATACAAACAAAAGAGTTCGCCTAGAACTCATTTTTAGAACCCATAGCAGTCGATAGGAGAAACCTGACAATCAAAACCAAACCTTTCTCAATAAGGGTACTCACAATAAGGCGTAGACTAAAGTCTAGTCCGACTACTAAACATCTTTCGTCGATAACAAATGGTTGAGACATAACTAAACTTGGAGGAGAGGAATCCACCTCCACTATTTCATACATAACAACAAAACAAAAACAGTAAAAACATAAAAACATCAAAAGCTTGGAAGAAACACCCCGGCTATGGTAGTCCTTCCACCCCCGTCCGAACTCCGCCGAGTCCATGCTTCTGCTACCTATCCCAATGCCCCCTCCTAGTTGGACCCGAGCTCCAAAACAGCTAGGATGAACCCAGTTACTTCAGAGAACACCAGTGCCGCCCCCACCATGATGCAGCCTTGCTCCTCCAGCCGTAGCCGACACCTAGACAGCCTCAGCCATCCTCTTCCCCCCACATGTCAGTTTGCCTTCCCCTTTTGGCCATATATGAGCCCCATCCCACAGATTGGAGTTGAGCCTTGATGCCACACCTCAATCCAACCACTAGAACCACCTATTTTCTCGTCGACACAAAAAACCACTGTCATCCTATCCGTCTCACCCAGATAGACAGCGGGGGTCTCCACTACCGAGATCTTCCCTTCCAAGCTTGGTCTTTACACAGCCTCCCCTTCTCATGGATCAAGCTTCGACGACTCACCTAAAGGCAGCACTGGGCTTTGGACTCGGAGTGAGAGGGGCCAGCGCTACATCTCGTGGAAGTTTTAGAGAAAACCCTAGCAAAGGGCTTACAAGAGAGGGAGAGACTTAAGTACCACTCTTATTTGATTGGTTTTTTTAAAAAAGACAATGAGGAGATTGGGCTAAAATAAAATTGGAATAAAATTTATAGGCCAAAATTTAAGACCCTATAATAAATAGAGTGCAAAACAATATTTACACCTGCATGAAATTACAGAATCACCCTCCTCTCTCTTAGATGTACTACACTCTCTTTGCCTTCGGCTCTCTTTCTCGATCTGCATACTCTCTTTTCTTCCCCTCTCTTGATGTGCTCTCTCTTTCTCTCTCTCAATCTTACGCTTGTAATGGAACTCCTTCATTGGATTGGGAATGACAAGCTTTAATCTTGTGATCCACCAGAAACTTGCCTCAAACGATAGCAAACTTCGAACAATGAAAATGGAGGTCGATGACCTTCAAACGACGTAATGGAAGAAGATGGCCGCCGAATGACGGACAAAAATGGAGGATGAGACGCGACGATTGACGAACGCTCGCGTTGCGACATTGGATTTTCATTCGCAACACCGTCTTCATCTCCAGTCTCAGATGGAGATTCTCCTAGCGTCAATTCTAGATGAGGTCTATTTTTCAGTAGTTGAGGTCCAGGGTTAACAAGCTGGAAATTTTTTTGGGGGGCCATTTTGGTCATTAGGGAATACAAATTTGCACCTAAAAAGCCTAATGGCCTATAATTATTGTCTTTGTAAAAATGTTATTTCCTTTCAAATGTCTCCAAAAATTGGCCTATTTCTTACAATTTTCTTTTTTGGAACCACCTATCAAACCAAATTTTTTTTTTTTTTCCCGCAGTTTCACATTTTATAGAAGAATTAATTTTAACCAAACCACTTATTATCACTTTGACTGGTTTAGATTCAAGCTAAAAAAATTACATTGGATAAACGTTCAAAATTTTTCATATATGATTTCAAAGTTTGCCATCTAACTTCACTATAACAACATTTATTAAATATTTAAAATCTTCCATCTCTAAAGTTATGTCCAAAATTACTGTGTCGTAGGATTTATTTTTATCATTTTAAAACCTACTACAATAACACATAGAGATTATGTTATGAAAAATTTATTAAAAAATAATCTGTTTGGTCGGTTTTAGAACAACAAACTAATAACTCTACCGACAAAAAACAGTAGTTACAACCGAACGGTAATTCAAAAATACTAACGGTTTAGTTTAGTCTTAGTTTGATTTGAATTAATCGGTTTCTACTATTTATTGGCTTCTTTGAAGCCCTCTAACTGGTAGAATTTATCAATAACTAGGGAAATAATTGAATTCACATCAACAAGTATTTGTCAGAGACTATCCAAATCTATGGAAGACTATGAAAACATGTCACTCTGGTTGGGCAACACGACACCCTTTCCACGAGAACCCCGCCACAATGAACTTTGCCAGATTTCACCTCCTACCCAACAAGGAGAGAACACAAGAAAGCATACTACCCTCTGTTTTTCTAGCTTGGACACCAAGAGACAGAAACTGCAGTATTGCAAATCCTCTACCTCTCACCAACCCACTATTTTGTCTTGAATAAAAATTTGAGTGTTTTGAAAACCAAATTTTAGACCCCGTTTATTTTTGTTCTCAAAATTTTTAAAAATATTTTCATACATTTTTCAAGATAAAAACTTTAAAAACTCTCAATACAATTCTCAAAAAATTTCTATTTTTTAAAACAAAAACATTTTCACCTATTTTAAAAACAATACCAACAGCCTCAATGTTTCAACTGTTACATTGTAAAACTCCTATATTTTATAATGTTTAAGTTTTAACTTGGTTCCTGTACATTATAAAATTGGTCATCTATCAAAGAATTAAAACTCAGCAAATTATTATGCATAAGTTGTTATTCAACGCAGAGGCAAAGGGCTCACAGGCAGACGTCCTTGATTGAGAAAAATTTGTACAAAGCACAGAATCCCTGTTACTTAGATCCTCAGGCATGGCTTAGGAACTCAAACCCAATATAATGCATATTTATAAGCTAAGAGACCCACGATAAGATATCAAACCAGGGAGAAAACAAAAAAAAATCATAACAGCAATAGTTCTATTTTATATTTCTCAAAACAATAAGCCGAGCATTTCACGAAAGGCAAATACTTAAAAAAGATGTAATAAATGTACATATGATATGGGAGAAGTAGGAAGAGAGAGAGATGGGGAGAAAGAAAGGGCGGAGTATGGGAGCGCCAAAGAGTCCCGTAAGGCATATGCATATATCCACAAGTTCACAGCTCTATCACATGGTGTGTCCTTGCTTATTCACACGCCCAAAATGAAAATCTACAGCTGCTTGTATTTCTCTGGCATCATTGTCGCAAGACCCCTAAGTCCAAATCGTCTAATTTTACGTTGTCCACAAGAAATTATCAATTCCAAGAAACAAAAAAAGACGACAGAACGACCAAGTCGCGTTTATTGCCCAGGATTTCCTAAAAGCCGCTCCACAGCAGCGTGGACATTCCCTGAAGTCGCACGCAATGCCCTGATATTCTCTTGGGTGTCAAAGAAACCCATTTCCTGAAGTTGTGACAGTTGAGTTGCATACAGTTCTTCTGGCGGAACTACAGGAAAGACCATTTTTCAGGTACAAAGTAAGTCTCCAATGAAGAATAGGAAATCCTTTAAAAAAAAAGCAACAAAACAAGGAAATACTAACCATCAGGGTTGTTTGGTACTGCAAAACCGCCAGCCCCAAGACCACCAAACATGTTCATAAGTAACTCCAGCCCAGTATTATTAGGCGTTCCTAATTGATTCACAAATATTAGTAAACATTGAACTACAGAGACACTAACAATAAAATCATCTTTTGTACGTCCTACACACCTGTATTTGCACCAGTCTGAGCCGAATCCCTGCAACAGGTCACAATAATGATGAGCAATGTAGCAAATAATAATAAGTACATATACAGAGAACTGGTTGAGAAAACCATTATAACAAATGAAAAATTCAACTTTCAGCCACCAAGTAAACTCGAGGAGGTCATAGATACATCTAACTTACTGGGCTGATTGTTGTCGATTGAGCTGAGATAGAAGTGACTGCTGTAAAGCAAGCATTTGCTGTAAGAGAAAACAAAATTAGTCAAACATAGTTATTCAAAACTGAAACACACTCAACTTCCTCGCTAAACAAAATCTACCGATGATAAACCTAGATGGCCACATTAAGAGGCATCAGCCAATTGGCCAATTCCAATGATACGTACATGCATGCAGTTACAATCACAGCTCAAAGGGATGCATACACAAGTTTAGACAGGTAAACAAACAGATCTTTATCATGGGTGCAATTCTTCAATGTGGAAAAAGTGACGTACCTGCAATGTCTCGGGGTTTGTCAACTGACGAAGAAGTTCCGGATTTTGCATCATTTCTCTTAGTTGAGGATTCATATCAACGATGCCGCGCAATTGCGGGTGGAGACTTAGAATCTACGACTCAAAAGTTAGTATGTAAATCATCAACATAAGACAACAAAGCTGCTAAACTTGTATGCATGTCTGTATGTACGTACGTATGTAAAACTATTCGATACTAATACCTGATTCATATATTGAGGATTAGATAGCAAGCTTTGCATCATCTGTGATATAGCTGGATTTTGTAAAAGCTGATTCATTTGAGCAACGTCAGGCATTCCAGAGACCATCTGGTCCATATTGGGGAGACTGAGCCCACCCAGACCAGCAACACTAGGCGCCCTTGCATCCCCAGAACGATTTGGTCTAGCAGTGTTAGTCTGGGTCCCTCCTGACAGTTCACAACATAAAAATTACATATATACCACTTAAAGAAGTAATCAGAAGCAACCAGAAATCAAATATGAGCACAAAACTAACTAGATTCTCTAACAGCTGAATATATACAGCTAATACACAAACAGTAGGTGAGAGCTTGAATTGAACGTCTAATTCCTTCACAGACTAGCAACTATGTTTGCCAAAATAAAAACTTAACATCCACGTTCAGTGTTTCTTTACTGTCCAATGACATCAAAAGAGCTATGACATTGACATTAGAATGGGCCAATATTGGAGTACCCGAAAAAATATGGTTTGAATTTGACAGGAGATTATAAACTGACAGAAGCTTACCACCGGTATTATTGCTCCAAGGATTAGGCAGTGGGTTTGTATTTGGAGCAGCTTGACCGGTAGTTGTTTGAGCACCTGTAGCTGAAGGGTTATTAGCCCCATCCTGGACTTGTGCCCCACCTTGGTTTTCCAAAAGAGCAGCAAAGGGATTTGATCCCAAATCATTCCCAGAGTTCCCAGTCATTGTTGTTGCATTCAGAAACGGCTCCTGCACATTCTCATACATACGCCTCAGCATATTAAATCCCTCAGGAGAAGATTCAATATTGCTCATTGCCCTGTCAGTGTTTCTCATCATCTCACGCATAAGCTCAGGGTTCCTAGCAGCTTCCAATGTCTGACGGAGAATGCTGGGGTCATTAAGTATATGTGCAAGCTCAGGATTCCGGTCAATTATCTCACGCATCTGCGGATTGCTCATAATCAGGCTTCGCATTAAGTCAGGGTTATTCATTAGGCTCTGAATGGCAGGCATGTTCATTATTTCCCTCATCATGTTTGGGTTCTGAGTCAATTGTTGCTGCACTTGTTCAAATTCAGGCAGCCCAGATCCAAACAAACTGGCTGCGCCGCCACCACCAGCACCAAGCGGGTTTAAACCCAATCCAGGGAATAGAGATGACCCAAGACCAGTATTTTCAAGCCCCGCACCTTCAGTTGAACCAACACCTCTTGTAACACCTGGTGAAGTATTAGTATTAGGAGCTGGACTTCCAGAACTAGGCGTTGATGCAGCCTGGGCAAAACCACGAACCATGTGAACCGTATGCTCCGCAGCCAAACCTTTGAACAAAAGAAGAGGACCAGTCATTAGAGTGCCAAAAAAAAAAAGAGGAAAAAAAAAACCATAATTGCTTAAATATGAAGTTAAAACTACCAAAAAAGAAAGAAAGAGACACCATCGCGACGAGAATAACACAAAACTTTGAAGCAGACCTAAACCAGTGAAGTCATACTTTTATCTTCTGTTATAAGAGGGATTTCCAAACAGAAGCGCGATCATGCAAAGTATAAGCAAACAAAAATTCTTTCTTCTTTGTATTACTAAACAAGGGGAAAAAAACGTATGGAAACCCCACAAGCCAAAATAAATCGAATTTTTTCCAGGGCAATCATAAATCAACAATAGATGTTAATGTTCCGACAAATCACCATATTAGAAGCAACCAAAGCATCTCATAGTAATGCGAAAAAGTCAAAACCAAATATGTCCCAACGTCTTAATCCATGATTTCCGTCTTTTTTTTTTTTTTTTTTTGTGGGGGGTGTGAAATATTAATCCCTAATTTTTAACACCGAATACCCACGCACGATTACACAATAAACGGTGACCACTATCATAAATTCCGAACAAAATCTATCAAATCATATAATCATCGATCGAATACAAAAATCCACATTCAACAAACAACCCAAGTATCGGATTCTCCTAGAACGAAGAAACCCTTACCGTAACTGAGTAGGGTTTGATCGTCCTTCAAGATGCGACCTTTGTAGATCAACCTCTGCTGATCAGCTGGCACATCGCAATTCTGAGCCAACAATGCCTTGAACGCCTCGACCCTGGACTCGAGGCTCGTCCTCACCGTAAATTTCGAACCGTTGGAGCACCGGACATTGACCGGCACTACCTCTTCTTCCCCCTCACCGCCGACTTTAGGCTCGCTGGAATCGCCCTCGGCACCCATAATTCTGCGCTGAAACCAGTAGATCGATCGAAGGAAAATGAAAACCCTAACCCTAACCCCCAAAAAACAAAAAAGGAATTATGAATCAAAAACCCACCACAACTCGATAGGTATCTTTGAAGAAGGAAGAAGAAATTGTGTGTGTTTTTTTGTTTGATAAATAAATGAAAATATGTGTAGTCTATATATAATATATATATAGGAAAAAAAAGAAAAAATAAATAAAAAAGAAAACATAGAAAAGCTTGAGGAAAAAGAACAGGAAATATGATGGGAGAACATTAAGATTTAGGAATTAATTAATAAATAAACATCGGTGTCCTACGAAATACGATGAGAGAGAGAGACAGTTCCTCCAAAACAAGAAAGGAAAGGGTTCACGTTCTCTACGGTTAGGTTCGCACGTTCCATGATCCGTGAGTTTTACTATTAGTACGGTTACCAATCAGCTTACGCCACAATTGCACGACCATTTTTGTCGTGAACTTTTCGCTATTTATTATGGGGGGTTAATAATTCTTTTTAACTTGTAGGGTTAAAATATGTTTTAAGTTTTGGAATGTTTTTTATATATCTTAATGTATATGAATAAATACATTATGACTTAAATAATGATATTATTAGTTTTAATTTATTTTTTAAAATAATTAAAATGTATATATTTAAGATTTTAAACAAATTATAATATCATTATATTAAAAAAAATTCATTAAATTAGGTTGTTTGTTGATTAAATTCAAATTAGTATTCTAAATAACGATGTTAAAACTCTTTCAGCCAAAAGATAAAATTTTTTTATGGAATCACAATTTTATTGACAAATTGAAATTAGGATGTTATAATTAAATTAATGATATTGTATTTATTAAGTCTTTTTCTGTGTCTTATAAGATATATAATTAACAAATCATTAATTTAATTATACTTAATGACATTTATTTTTCAAGTTTTCAAGGGGTAATAACATGTTTTTTTTTTTTTGTGATAGGTAATTAAATTAATAAAATAGTATTTATTATGTCTTTTGTGTGTCTTATAGGATATATAATTGATATATTATTAAGTTAATGATACATAATGATAATGATATTTAATAATATTTATTTTTAAGACTTTAAGTGATAATAATACTTCCTATTTAAGGTATATACTAATGTTATGTATTGGTAATACAAACAATATTACATTAAAATAATGATATTTATTTTTTATTGCTTCTTGTATTATTTTTTTAATTCTATTGTAAATAATTTAATGACATGGATGATTTTTTTTGTTTAAGTTATATTGTAATTAACTAAGTATATCTATAAAGGTGTTTGATAAAAGTGGTCTAAACCGCTTTATTAGTTACAAACAATATAAATCTTTCATATGTTACGATAACAATAAAAAAATCACTATAGTGTAAAGCTTTCACATGCTACAGCAAAAATAGTTTTAACCAACAGTTCAAACCACTCTGTCAAATACCCCGTATATTTTTCTAATATCAAATTTTTTCTAAAAACTCAACTAGGAGAAAAATAAAAAGATTTATTTAAAAACAAAAATAAATACATGATAGAATCTACTTAAAAGGCATTTTTGAATTCTCAATATATATAGTTTAAAAAAAGAAAATATAAGTAATATTTTTAAGATGAAGACAAATTTTGATTTGTTTCTTAAAAGAGGACCATATTCTGTAATTTTCACTATTATGGACAGGGAAAGGATTGGTAGCCTGGGCCTTGAGTTTTAATAGGCCCCACTTAAAGTATGGCCAAGTGAAATTGATTGTTGGCCCAATCAATAAAACGGTATGGGCGTAAATGGTCATGGGAGGACGAGCGAACATAATTTTTGAAACTTTTTAGAATTAATAATAGATTTTAAAAATATTTATAATAAATACAAATTTACAATGTAAAAAGTTCATATACATTGTAAATAAGGGAGTAAATAGATTATTTACACCTTAAATGTATTTGCTATATAAATAAGAATAATTTAAATTATAAACAAAAAAGATAAATAATTTATTTACCCTATAAATAATTTATTTACAATGCAAATTTTTTCAAACCTGATGTTTACTATAATAATAATAATTATTATTATTATTGAGGTAAGAGTTATATTATCAAGAATTATGCCGAATCAACAGATTCAACGGCCACAATATCCGAAGTACATAATGGAAAATCTTCTAACCAATAACGGTCACATGATAAAGAAAAAGCATAACGAGGCAATGAGTGGGCGGCCTTATTCCTGGAACGGGGAACATGGCCACAATAGCCACCACCTGCTCTATTTAGATGAAGAAGAATATCTTCAATAATTCTACCAACAACAGCTAGCACATCCTTATTACGAAACCTGCTAACTGCATTCATGGAGTTTCTTTCAAGTTTATGCACTCTAAGCCCATTCTCTACTGCCAAAAGGAGACCTTCGTGAATGGCAAGACATTCAGCTGTCAGCGGATTGAAAACATCAGGCAACTTCTTCGCAAAAGATCCCAATACAAACCCTATTTGATCCCTAATCAGACCACTACCTCAACCACCTCCGCATTAGGAAAAACTGAAGCATCCACATTCAGTTTTAATCGCCCTGACATAGGAGGAATCCATCGCTCATCATCAGCGTGCCTCGATCTTACCGACACCTCCCTCAAGACTTAAGTCGCCTTAAACCCGCCTTACCAGTCCTTCCCTGTACTAAAAATCCACTCCCAGGTGTGTGGTTTACCTCCATCTAACCAAACATTCCTGTTCTTCCAAACCAAGTACAGTATAATGCTTAGCAACTCAAACTTTTCTTTGGTATAAGCCTTCCAAAGAAACAAGAGTAGGAAGACCTCTGCACTTCCTAATATCATCTAGAAAAGAAATGTTTGAACATTATTCCCCAATGGCTGCACACCAAAAGAGAGCATCTTCGGAAGTCTCTTAGCCTTCGTTACACCATGGGCATGAGGATAGATCGCCATTCTTTTAGTTATGGAGATTAGTCAAGGTCGGAATTATATTGTGATAGACTCTCTAGATGAAGAGCTTGACATTGTTAGGGATAGTTAAGCCCCATAAAGAATTCCACCAACTCGAATTTCCTGCTCCATTAGAGGTAGACTTCAATCGCCTTGCATTGTAAGCCGCCTAATAACCAAACCTAACAGGTAATTTCCTTTCTCATCACAGAACAATTCAGCCTATCCTCACCTTGAACCCTTTGAACAGGAACTGAAAAAACCGTTTCCTAGTCAATTGGGCATAGAACCTCCCTCACTCTAACTTCATTCCAGAGACCAATTTCATGAAAAATCAGGTCCGCTACTTTAAGATCATTATCTCAAAAGTTGGTTACGTATTCACTTTTGAAAGAATGGGGCAAGGTATCCAAGGACCAGTGTAAACGTTGACGTTATTCCTATCACCCACTCTCTAGCGCCAGCCCAAATTCAACACCTCTTGACCCCGTACCAAACTTCTCCAAATATGAGAGGGCCTATTGCCCAGCCGAGCTTCAAGAAAATCTCCAGTCCGGAAGTATTTCCTTTATAGAACTGGCCACCAAGGAATTAAGATGCTTAAGAAATTGCCATACCTGCTTAGCGAAAAGGGATTGATTGAAAGTAATCAAGTCTCTAAATCCAAGGCCACCCTCTCGTTTGGGATGAAAATTCCCAATCCTACCAATGGAGTTTTCAGATCGAATCATCCCCTCCCTATCAAAATCTCGCCACCATCGCCTGGAGCACATGACAGAGAGAATCTGGTAGCCTAAAGACACTCAGAGTATAAGTTGGTATGGCCAAAGCTATAGCTTTAATTAGCACCTCCTTACCACCTAGCGAGGATAGCCGACCCTTCCAAAACTGGAGTCTCTTCCATACTCTTTCTTTTACGACATTAACAGTACAATGTTTGCTTCGTCCTAGAAAAGATGGAAGACCCAAATACTTATCATGAGCGGCAGCCACATCCAATCCCAAGATAAATTGGATTCCCATCTTCAGCTTGGTACACATATTTGGGCTATAGCTAACAGGTGATTTGTTGAAATTCACCAGTTGTCTTGAGGCAGCGCCATTCACATCCACAATCTTTTAATTGTCCTGCTTTTTGAAATGTCAACTTTGCACATAATCAAACTATCTTCAGCGAAAAAAAGATGACTCATTCTGGGCCCGTTCCAAGAACAAGAGAAGCCAGTGAGACTTTTTTGACAATCGACATCTTGGATCAGCTTGGAAGGACTTTTGGCATAAAGTAAAAGGAGGTAGGGGACAAGGGGCAGCCTTATTGAAGTCCCCAACATGGTTTCAGCTCCTAAAAACAGTTCCATTTAATAAAAAGGAGAATTTGGAGGTCGAAATGCACTCCATAATCACTTGAACCCAACTCCGTAAAACCCATCTTCAACATAATGGATTCTAAAAAACACCATTCAACCTGATCGTAAGCTTAACTAATGTCAAGTTTAAGCGTCAACCAACCTTCTTTCCCATTACTCCGCTTTCTTAGAGAATGAATCATTTCAAAGGCCATCATAACATCATCTGAAATCAAACGACCTGGTACAAAAGCACTTTGGCGTTCCGAAACTATCGAGGGGAGGATCCGTTTTAGTCTATTAGCTAGTGTCTTAGTGATGAGTTTTTAGATCGTGTTACATAAGCTAGGAGGTCGGAAATCAGTCACTCTTTTCGGGTCTTTAGTTTTTAGAATCAGCAACAAGTGAGTTAAATTAAGATCACTCATCGATTCATGGCCATGAAGAATTCAGTGACATGTATCGACCACTTCCTGCTTAACTTCTCCCAATTATGTTGAAAAAACACCGCGTGAAAGCCGTTTGGGCGCGGTGCCTTGGAGCCCTCCATTTAAAATAATGCTCCCTTAGTTCTTCCTCTAAAAATGGATCAGTGAGTTCGGCATTCATATCATCATAAATACACTGCCGAATATGAGAAGTGACAGCCTCCAAATCCACACGAATAGGTTCCAGAGACAAGAAGACACTTGGGAAATTATTTTTAATAATCTCAACTACCTCATCTTTATTACTCCTCCAAACCCTCGACTGATCTTCCAATCCATTTATCTCGTTTTTAGCTTGACGTTGCGACGCTTTTGAGTGAAAGAAAGCTGTGTTATGGTCAATCTACATGAGATCGTTGGCTCCAATAGGCTTCCACCAATTCCAACAAACCATCAAAATCACACTCCATTTCTCGGATTTTATGAATACTCTCAGTAGTTTGAGGCTGATTATATAATGCTATCAGCTTCTTCTAAACAGACGCGACCACACGAGGAATCACACCAAACTTACCCTTACTCCATACCGATAATTCTGTTACACATTTGGACAACCCTTGAGTTAAAAACGCAGCTATACCATCAAAAATGTGAAATTGCCAAACCTCTGTGCATTATTCTTCCTCGATGCATGCCATTGGTAACATCACGCAAAATTTTCTTTGTTTAACCTCACCCTCTGCCTTAGTGCTCTCAATAATAGACTTCTTTTTCTCAGGATAAGATACAGCTCCCTCTCCAATATCACCTTTTAGCTTTAATCTGGGGATCCTTTTCGATGCATCTTTCTGCTCCAAATGCCGAGATATTTAGGAAACATGCCACGTTTTTTCTCGATGGATTGATAAATGTCACTGCCAAAAAAACTCTCACATTTTATGCAACTACTTTTGAATGCTTAAAAGTCAGCTTTTTTTTCTTCCTCTCTCTCTCTTCATCTTCGTCTTTTTCTCTTTCCTTTTTCCTCTCTCTCTCCTCATATATTCTGCTCCTCCCAGCTGAGACTCACCGCCGCCAGAGTTAACCTCGTCACCGGAGTCGTCAGGATCTCGGCGTGCAATAGCTCGAGGATCTCCAACCAACCGCAAAGCTCCTCCACCACATCAAAGTTGACACTAATCTACAACATCGTATTGAGATCTTGAACCTATGGCCGCCGACCTTGGGCCTCCTCAACTAGATCTCTAGAGCCGTCCGCGAGTGAAGATTGCAGGAGCTGCGTGGTGAGAAGCTGCCGGGGTCGTGGTCGGAGTCGCACGAGGAGGAGCACTGGAGTCGCGAGGCCCAAAACCAGCGAACCTGCCGGAGTAGTGAGGGAGAAGGTGCATTGGGAGAAGCTACGATATGTGCCGAAGAGGCTGCCGGAGTCGCAAGAGACCAAAATTGAGCGACGATACCGAAGACGTGAGGGAGAAGCTGCACCGGGAGAAGAAGCCGCCGGATTTGCACGAGGTCGAAATCGAGCTAAGCTACTTGAGTCCCGAAGGAGAAGCAACGCCGGAAAAAGTTGCAATCTATGCTGGGAGAGGCTGCCGGAGTGGCAGAGGGAGCCGTCGTCACAGAGGGAAACACTGGCCAGAGTCGCACAGGTACAGCAACGTCGCCAGAGTTTCTGCAGGGAGCTGCCTTCTAGAGCCATCGTGGATAGTTGATGGCACATTTCAATTGTGGCAGTGTAGCATGGCATTTTTTAAAATGGCTTTTTTTTCTCTTTTTTTTTTTTTAACTAATGGCACATTTCTATCCACCTAATTCGTGGCATGTGTCAAAAGTCCCCCAGATGCCCCACTGACACTGATGTAGAAACCATATGGGGCAGTCCAACCCCCATAGAGCCCAAATCAGCATCCGGTCCAAAAGAGACATTTGTAGAAATGGGGTCCACAGCTCCTATTTGTAGAGAAGTTTGCTGAGGTTTTAAAGTTTGAGAACAAAAAAAAATGCCAGTTTTTCAAATTCGGGAGATGAAGTTAAAAGGTAGCTTAAATTCATTTATTTTCTAAAGGTAAATCAATAATGTATACTTTATTAATATTTTTTATTTTATGTGTATTTATTTTTATATTAGGAAGATGTCTTGATTTTAATTTTAGATAATTTACCTGTTTATGTGATTTATAATGTGGATTTATATGGAGCTCCATTTATAGTGCTTTTTATTAGTAAATTTTTTTCCCTAATATTTGAATATATGTATATTGTTGAACTACATTAAATCTTCATGTTTTATTCTTTCATTCTTTTATTTTTTATTTAAATTTTCATATATAAAAATTTAAATAAGAAAATGAATAGGCCGTTTGGTAAGGACAGTCCAAACCAATTTCTTAGTTATAAATAGTATAAAATTCTCACAAACTACATTAAAAATAAAAAAAGTTGCTACAGTATAAAGTAAAAATGGTTCTAACCAATAGTTCTAACCATCATGGCAAACACTTTAGAAATAAAGAAGAAAAGAACAAAGAAGATTTAGCATGTTTAAGCAATATGCCTACATTCACGAACTAGAAACACAGAGAGAGTCTTCAATAGCAAGGAGCACTATGAATTATGTATAGGGCTCCATATAATAAAATCATATAAATAGACAAATCATATAAATAGACAAGTTCCCCAAAACTAAAATCAATACATTTCTCAATATAAAAATAAATGCACATAAAATCAAAACTATTAATAAAAATACTTTCCCTAGTATGCAAAACTACTAACAAATTAAGTAAATTGTAGTTTTACGTTCAGATTAAAAAAAATGTAGTTTTACGAACATAAATTGAAGAAAATAATTTATGGACGATAACATTAATGGTTGTTAAGAACATGATAATTTTTAATGTTTTATCAATTTTTTTGGAATCTTGGGCTACCATTTCCCGGCAAGTGATGGGAAAACCAAAAAAGTTGAGCGTACTATAACATTATTAATTCTAAAACTACTCATGTGCAACACCACTTATTTTTTCATTGACTCAAATGTGTTGTCTCGTTTTCATCATTAGTTCTTCATATATAATTGGCCTCACAAAATGTAGTGTAATAATATCATCTAAAGAATGATTAAAAAAAATAAAGAAAGAAAATAAAAGAAGGTTTAGATTGTGTTTCATAAAGATTCAGATTTGCAGTTTTGGAAGGTTTAGAATGTAATAATATCATCATCAGTGACTCTTGGTTTTGGAAGAAACCTGAGTTATATACAAGGACGAAAATCTCCTCTCTAATTCTTAACGGTCACGAGGACCTTCTATTAAAAACAGGCACAACGTGAACTTCAATACATATATATATATATATGTATGTATGTATATACTTTCTAATTATATTTTTTTCACTTGAAAATTCATTGAAAAGGTCTTGGCCTTTTTCATTTTTTAATCAAGGAATGTGCTCACACTTAGTCATGTGCTGCAAAAGGGAATTTGCCTTTCTCTGGGCTCTACTAGTTCCACACCTCGCAAGCTGCACTAAATGCTCATACACTCCAAACTGAAGTGCAGCCAAAATGAAGGAAGAATTGTTCAAGCCCAGCTCAAGAAGAACAGAAGCAGCACATTCCTTGTTCTTGGGAGTTCCGCTTCGGATAATTCCCACAAGCGTTTCGATGAAACTCAGCCTCCCAATCTCGCTTCTTCCCTCGGGGTGTGACGCGAGGAGTTGTAGTATTGAGAGGGCTTCATCCACCATGCCTAAATTCTTGTCCTCAAGCAAATGCAGCAATGGGGGTATTATGCCTGCCTTAATGGCTCTAGACTTGTTGACTTGGTTTAGTGACAAGTTAAACAAAGCAGTGGCAGCATCTTTTTTACCTCGTATTGTTCCATTTCTCAAAAGCTCAACTAAGGGCGGGATTCCATGCAAATTCCCTACAAGCACTTTGTTCTCATCGAGCATCGATAAGCTAAACAAAGCTGCGGCTGAGTTCTCCCTAGCCTCACTGGTTCCACTTCGCAAGATCTCAATTATGGCTGGTATGGCTCCTTCTCTGGCTATGAGCCTCTTGTTTGCCTCGTCAATTGACAAGTTCAAAAGGGCCGTCACAGTTTGCTCTTGAACGCTGGAGTCTGGATAGGACAAGAGCTGCACCAAAGGAGGGATTCCTCCACTATATGCAATCAAAATTCTGTTATCCGGATTCTCTTTGGAGAGCATCCTTATCTTCACAATGGCTTCTCTCTGCGCATCCAGACGACAAGAGTAGAGATTTTCGACTAAGGTAGAGATTTCCTCTATGATTTCGGCTGAACAACCGAAAGGAGGGCGCAGGAGAGGATCTTTCCTTGGCAGCTCAATGTGGTTCTGCTCACACCATTGTCTTATTAGGTTCTTGAGGGCAAAGTTTGGAGCCAGTGACAAATGATCCAATGTCTGTCCTGTCTTTGGGCAGGTCCGACGATTCAAATACAGCCACTTCTGTATGCTGGCTCTCTCATAAGTCTTCAGAAACAACAAGGAAAACTATCTCAGTTTGTGTGGCATAAATGATTCCTTATTTTTCAAGTAACTACTATGGTACTCATTTAGTACATTGGTCATGAATCATATGTGGGAACATAAGATTAGTACAAAAGCTTTTCCAAAGGAGATTTACCTGTCCACTTGCAACAATAACAGGATCTGTCATAATCTCTAACGTGATGGGACAGAGGAATTCATGAGGAATCGAGGAAGATGGACACCTCTGAAGAGTTTTGGACGCAGGACCCTCAACCAAAAGAGCATCCTTAATCCCCGCGATTTCTCTGAATTTCCCTAAAAGATCGGTGATCTGCTGAAGGCTTTCGGTGTTCTGCCACCTCCTTTTAAAGAGTTCCCTAACCGCCTCGGTTTCTTCTTTTAAATCCGCAATGGTATGAAGTTCCAACTTGTTTGCTAGTCTTTCTAGTATCACGCTATCTGCGTTTCGCTCATCCTTTTTCTTAGAGAACACCACCATCAAGTCCATTGCCAATTCCATATCCTGCGTCTCAGATCGCCTTCTTGCTCGCCTTAGTTGCGTATGCATTAGCTCAACCTGAGGTTAACCAGTACAACAAGCCCTTAACTTCTGCTTTTTGTATCAAAGAAAATGTACATATTTCTCTATAGGAGACAAAAAAATTCAAAGTGTTCTCATTTGGGTTCAGGCCAAAATCTTGTGATAGCTATGCTAATACTACATTGCTATAAAATGTGAGACCGACTTTATACTCATTAAGCACATTAAAGAAGGTATGGAGTAAAAATTTAAATGTGAAAATGGTTATCAAATTACTGATGCAGATCTGATTCTGAATCTGACAAAGACGTTTCCCTGACAATGAATCAACCAAAAAGCTCCAACAAAAACAAATTAAAGAAAAAAAAAAAAGAATCTAATTAATTACCTGCTCTTTCACCTCAACTGAGATTCCAAGCTCATCATAAGGCATTTCATCCAAAGCTTGATTTAACTTTTCATAGACAGCATGAAATCTCCCCATCACAGCCTCACTCTCTAGTGCCTAATTATTCACGCCAAAAATTACAAACAAAAGAAGCAATAAATAACACAATAATAAATATAAAGAAAATCCGATTTCTAAATTTGAGTAGATTTTTTTAGTACTGTTCACTAACTAAGTAAATCTTGCTTCCACATTTGCAATCCTTCAACAACTTCTTCGCCGGTCGGAGCGACGACTTCAAGTTGACCAAGCTGTTGAAAGCGTAGGCCGACATCAAGACGGCGTCATTTTCCCTTATCTCTTCCAAAAGCGGCACCAACAGCTGCAGCCTCCTCACCAAGCTGAGGCATTCTTTCCTCAGCGTCTTCCGGTATTCGGAGTACGATCCGACGGCCTCGATCATCGCCATCATCTCCCCAACGACGTCATTATCGTCGCCACGACACTCCTGCTCCTCTCTGACCCCACCATTGTTATTCCTCTTTTGCTTCTGATGACGATCCATTCTGATGATGGTGATGACAATGAGGAGCAAAAATGTGAAAAACAAAAAACTAGTAATGACCATCATTAATTATATACATTGTAAGGTTCATGTTTGCGAGTACTGAGAGATTTTATTATTATTATTATTATTACGGTTTTTCTTTTAAAATTACTTTTTTTTAATTTTTAATTTTTTTATTTTTTTTGCTTGGGTTTTGTGTTACTGAAAAGAAGAAGGCATTTGGAAAACAGTTGAACATGCTGGGGTGACATGTAATCATATATAGGACGGTTTCACGCGGTTTATTGACAATGTGACGCGTCTTCACGTGCGACTTTTTTTGATTGGCTTTGTGATGGGGCTCTGATTTCCAGTGGTGTGGTGGGACCCACACTTCCATCTGTTTTATTTTTTATATTATTATTTTTTTTTTCTCTATTGTCTTGGGGTGACATGGGAGGGGCAAAGGAATCTGAAGGTGCGGAGCAGGGAGGACCAAAGCTTGTGATTCAAGTTAAAACGGCTGTCAATTGTCAGTTTTTAGTTTAGTTTATATTAGTTTAGCCGTGCCAATCACGCTTTAATTTTTGGGTCATGATTGTGTTGCAAAGTCCAATCTCCGTAATCCGTTAGTAAAATATCCATCACTGTTTTGTGCATGAGATTTGTACGACATGGGAAAAATTGTACACATGACGCGCAGTTTTAGCAACCAATCATGAATAAGTTTGTTACCCATGTTTGAATTAGTGTGGTTTTGAGTTTTAAACCCGTTAAGAATAATAGTTTAAATTATTAATTTAAATTTAAAAATTATAACATATGATAGTTTTATATTGTAATTTTTTATTATAACATGTGAAAGTTTTACACTATTTACAATTCAAACTATTACTCTGAACAACTCTTTTAAACACCCTATAAAAGTATGATGGTGTGAACAATGTAAAATATCATGTCAGGAAACTAGCATTTGGAATATAAGTGAGAATTGTGAGGAAATCATAAATGAAAACGTGTTTTACTATCACTGACGGAGGCGCATGTATCTATCTGATGGTAGCATTTTAAACAATATAAAACTATTGCATGTTATAATGTAAATTATAAGTTTTCAACCGTATAAATTTTTTAGATGTTACAATATATGGTCCTACCTTATGGTTCTAACTTTCTCTCAAACAAGTCCATTAGTTTGAACTAGGTTCATAGATAACCTTATATGAACTCATATACCAAACGATTATAGCACTTTTGAATAATTTAGTTTATAAAAGAGTGAATTGGTCGCACACTTGGTTCAGACGGTTAAAAAATAAAAGAAAAAATCATTATTCATACATAGAAACCAGCAGAATGAAATACGGTCTGGGATCAACCTTTTTAATTTTTAACAAAATTTAATATTCTTTCATTAATTTTCAATATTTTCCATCCCGCTAAGGGCCAAAAAAATCAATTTTAATGTTTTAAAATGTTAATTAAGCTCACCTTTAGGAATTGGAAAAGTTACTTTGTGTTAATATTTAATGTGTTTGAGGACCAAGTTAAAGTTCGAATTTAAATAATGTAATATATAAAAACTTTTTATTGCAATATATTTTTACTTTATACTGTAGCATATAAAAGCTTTATATTATAATAATTAGATTTTTGACGTTAAAAAGTGATTCCCATACAAGAAGTTCATGCGTGTACAGTTAAGTTCAAATATCTCTCGACGTAAAGTTATGTTATGGTTCTCTGATCATTCTTTAACCCACGTAATTGCAACTTGATCTTTATCACAACTCTATCCATATAATTTTTGCGCAAAATACAATTAAAAAGGTTCGTTGTTTTTCAATTCGCTCCGCAAAAGATTTGTACCGATATGAAGCATAATCACCTACCAAAATATATACAAAATGCATTGTTCTAAAGTAACCGAAAAAGAGACACAAACGCGTATAGACAATTTTGAACGCAATATCTACAGAATCCTAAAGTTGAAGATGGTAGATCTAGTTTGAACCAATAACAGTATAAAACTCTCATATACTGCATCGTTTGATCTAATTTTTTCAATTTAAATTAGTTTGCTAACAGTTTATGAAAATATACAAAATTTTATGGGTTGTGCTATGTATTGAAATTCCCCTCTATGCCTTGATGCATTCCAAGCTCACTAAGGCCTTTATTTGATGAGAGTGAAAATTGGAACAAAATATAGAAGATTAAAATGAATTTTTAAGGTTTCTAATTGTTATTAATCTAGATGAACGTCCCTCTAGTGGAGGAACATAACGATTTATGCATTGTCTTAAATATTTTAAAATTTTTGCCTTTACCTTCTCATTTTATATATTAACTTAAGATAAGAGGATTCTAAGAAAAATGGATAAAACTGAAAATCTAGCTTAAATGCGCATATTCTCTAATGTGAAAAAAAAGGGCGCATACTCTTTAATTCTCTCTCTAAAGGATACACAACTCTAATTTTAATTTTTTTGAAATTGGAATCATTAATTGAATTTATACTAACAAAAGAAAGATCATTTTTCCCCTTGCCTAGTTCTATTCATTTTCTTCCTTTAAATTTTCTCCCGCACATCAAATAACATGGCCTACAAAAAGACATATGGATTGCAAATTCCAATTGAAAACACTTTAATAATTCAAAACGTTTAATGTGTTTGGCACATTGGTTCGAACCAATAACAATATAAAGTGCTCATATGCTACATCACAAAGTAAAAGCGAGCTATAGTGTAAAGTTCTCATATACTATAGTATCATGAATAAATTGGTTCAAACCAATACTCTCGAACACCATATAATTTGTAAGAAAAAAATACTATAGCAAAACTAATTGGAACTGAAATTTCTCCGATTCAAACCAGTGTACTAAACATACTTGGGCCACGCCTTGGCGCCAAATGCATCACCGTGTTTTCACCGTCAGCAAGAAAGTCGCTGCGAGTATGAGTAGGGCATGGTGATTGTGTCGTGTTAGCGCAAGTGCTTAGTTGGAATTTTGCACTAATTGGGCCTCATTGTCCTCCACCATATCCCATAGGTCCACGTCAAGTCTTTCTCTGATTTTCGGTCTCTAATGGGCCACCCATTAAACTAAAGAATAACTTTCTTCTTGATTATTGACTGCCGACACAAAAGCTTTGCCTCAGTCAATTCTCCACTTTGTTAATTGTTTTGTGATTATGCTTGCAGTTTGCACTCACTATGATAAATCACTTTCATTTTCATCCCAACGTGGAGAAAGCTCCGAGTAGAAAATGCAAATTAGCTGTAGTTAGAGCTGTATAACACTATATGCAGGAAACTAATCACCAAAAATGAACAAATAGATACTAAAAATTGTGTGAAGGATCGTTAAATTAAATAAATGTTTGCAGTTTTTTTTTTTTTTTTTTTTGTTATTTACAGTAATGCAGCTAAGCTTTTATCCATCTGACTTTTTGTCCCTTAAATTATTTTATTAGACACCAATAGAGTCCGTACTATTATTTTAATGACACTTTACTCTTGAGTAAGTTTTTGGTGCTAAAAACCATATGATATTATTTATTGACACTTTGCTTTTGATTTAAGAATTAAAAAAAAAAGAGTTATACAATTTTACAAATAAACGGGCTAAAATTGAGAAAGCTGATTGACCAGGCAATTGCCGCATTAGTACCAACTCTTTTTAGTTGAAATATTGAACTTTCCAATGGTCTGTTAGCTCGGCATTTGGTTTCGCGATGATGGCAACGATTCAAATTGACGCCAATTGACTCCCTTCTATTAAGTTCATATTTACGTACATACGTACGTACGTACTTGCATTTTGGAAGAAAAAGCTCATTTTATACTAGTGATGAGCAGACGGAGGCCGAGTCTTACTGATAAAAAGGTTGTGTATCTAACATGCATGCAAAACAATTTGTATTTCCATTTGCCACTAATGTATATACGACACTACATGATTAGACAATTTGTATTTCCATTTGCCACTAATGTATATACGACACTACATGATTAGACAACTTCCTCGATGCCTAACATTGTTTGTTTGTTAAATTAAACAACCCAAATTTGATCAATTTTTAAATTAGGATAAAGTGCCAATAAACTACAAATATAAAATCTTCAGCGTCTAATAAAATAATACAATGAGTAAAGTATGAAACAGAAAAAAAGAAAAAAGAAAAAAGAAGAAGTGTCAGTTAGTCTTCTTCCTTTATGGAATACTTCATGTGTTTTATTCAGAGTTACGATCAATAGTGTTGCTCAGTTGTCCTCTGAATTTTGTATGGTCAGTTGTATAAAAATTCTATTATTAGATGTTGTTTCCTTTTCCAGTTCTTTTATTATCATTATTATTATTATTTGAGCAAAACTATTCAAGATTTGCTATGAGATAACGGTCAGGAGTGTCTGGGATACAGCTCATTTTTGCTCAATTTCAGTGCAGCAAGGATGGACAGCATGAATTAGCAGTTTTTCCCATTCAGGCTACACATCAAGGACACGAAACCTAATCAATTGTATAAAACTGTTGCCCCCATTCGGCCTCTCCTCCTGTCCATGTCATTGACTCAGTCTCCACTCTTCCTCAGATTAATGTTTTCTTCCTTATCCTTTCTTTATCCAGATATATTACGAGAAAATCACAATAAATTTCACATTTCTACATTTTGTACGTCTCATAAATGGTATTATGAAAATTAAGTCGTAGGATAAACAACTTACTCGTTGCATCAGATTTTTTTTTTTTTGATAAAGTTGCATTAAATTGTCATTTTTTTAATGAATAATATACAAGTATGAGATGATTTGAAACTTTAAAACTGTGTCGTATTAGTGCTTGTATTTTTTTGGTAGGAAAAAGTATGAGAGGGGCAATCAATTATAGCTACACTGTAACCATAAGTCCCCTTACACGTTAAGAAATATATGCATTGATTCATAAATACTTAGATTGCATAATGAAATGCAATTCATCTTAATTAATTCCGCCAAGGGCTAATAAATGTTGGCCTAATAAACGAGTGTCGAGCACCTCTCATGTGAGTGACTCAAACTTGAAACCTCGCATATATCAAATCACATGAGAGCAAGTCTAGTACCAGTAGACTATCACTTTGATGGTTATTAATAGGACTCCTTTCATACCATGCCATAAAATTATCATTTTTTATATAATATCTTACTCCACGCAGTAAAATTCTATAATGAGTACCGATATTTTGACACATATGAAAAAGGTGTTGGGAACTTCCAAGAATCTTCTACCTTTTTTTTAGTTATAGTGGTGAAGAGCGTATTTTCAGGATAATGAAACACACCTGGCCATATCCATCTCTTCCTTTGAAAATCAACAAAGTTGCGATATAAAACCCCTTTCTTTCCTTTCCCACTTTGCCAGAAAAGGAAAACTCGAGAATTATTCTCTTTTAAGCCAGAATATCAGATACTAATAAATTAATGTGCATGCTAAGATGAAACACATACAACAGATCGAGACATAAAAAATAAAAAAAATTATAATAATAAAAAAAAACACACAGATAACACAAGCATAATGAAATGAAATTTTAATTCTATCCTTTAAAAAAAAAAAAACAAAAACCCATTTCTAAAACCATTCAGATCAAACGAGAAATATGTCCTACCACGTAAGCCTTCATAGTTATCCAACATTTTTTTCAACATTTTATCATGTATATTTCTTTTTTAATTTTCTTTTATCGGAAAAGCAAGGAAAAATTTTCAAAAAAAAAAAGCAAGGAAAAAGAAAATATTTTCTTAGGACGGGGCTGTGATGTTTGAAAATCACCTTCGCCACGTCACCAGGCACGAGAGCGAGATAGCCGTTAGGAGGACCATTGCCACCTTTTGTTTTTATGAAGATCCAGCGGCGGCTATACATATCAAAATAGATCCAACGGCCACAATTTAGTAGCCGTTATTTTTAAAAAAGAAAAAAAAAGAAGAGAGAAAAATTTGTCCGGAGACACGCACCTCCTTCCAAACTTTGCTTTTTTGTTAATCTTTACCTTTTATTCCCGTTGTATCTTCATCTCTGATCCGCCAGTAAATAATCCTTTTTTAATGGTCACTTTTTCTTTTAATCTTACAATCAATCAAATTCTTTAAAGGAATCCCCCAACGGAGAGAGAGAGAAATTAGAGGCTTAAAAAGACAAAGGGTCTTTGAATCTGTGATGGGTTTTTCTCATGAATCGTCTAATCTCTCTCTGGGGTTTTGAGGACTGAAGCTGAGAAATAAAATATATTTAGCTTGGGTTTTTACTCGTTTTAGCTTGGTAGGTCTTTGCTTTTTTGACCCAATTGAACAATCTTGATTGTTTTCTTTTTACATTATTTTTGTTTTCTCATGGGATTTTTTTTTTATTTTTTTTGTATTTTCTTTTGCTGGTTCTGAAGATATTACAATGAGTGGATTAGAGAAGACCTCATCGTACACTGTAAACAGATCCTCCAATTTCCAAGGTATGATTTTGTGTTTATTAAGTACTTAAAGATTGTTCTTATTAATTTGACGTTTCTTAGATTTTAAAATCAAGGCTTAATTAATGGGTTGTATTTTCTTTGGG
Organism: Artocarpus hirsutus; assembly: GCA_946598075.1. Taxonomy (NCBI): domain Eukaryota; kingdom Viridiplantae; phylum Streptophyta; class Magnoliopsida; order Rosales; family Moraceae; genus Artocarpus; species Artocarpus hirsutus. Next base: position 13,397 of record CAMOHE010054444.1, on the reverse strand, counting down.
ATTTTAAAGAAGGTCGAAGAATGGCGAGTGCTAAGTTTTTTAAGGACATGGGAAATCATAACCGAAGGGCATTAAGCAATATTAACCCCAACATCATCGAAGCTACTCTCAACCCATATGTAGTCAACAGAAGAGAATTTCTGGGGTATTTCCAACTCTTGCTTTTTGCTTCTCTGACTCTTAGTTTTTTTCTCTGACATTGTAAGATTCTTTCTTTTTTTCTTTTTTATTTTTTTGTCTTTAAAAAATTTATTTCTTATTTTTTATTTTTTATTTTTTGTCTCTAATGAGCGAATTACATGTTATTGATACGATATTATGCAATAAGAAACCATCAAATGTACCACATAGACCAATAACAAGGTTTGAATTGACTCTTTGATATCTTACTCTTCCCTTTTATTTTTGTATCAAGATTAGTACATAAGAATTAATTATTTTCTTGGCGTTTATCTAGGGAGTTTGCAGCTCAAGTGGTTCAGAACTTCTCTTCTAATGTAAGGGAATGCTTTATGTGTTTATTATGTGACATGAATTGACTTTATGCCTTTGAGTATGTGATCAAGTTAATGTATAAGAAACTGACTTTATTATTGGCTTTGAATTCGAATGCTCCGAAGGCTTGTGATGTCGAAACTAAGAACCTAAACTCAGTGGGTGCAAACCCTAGTGGTCTAGGTGATTGTGGTGTTGTAGATGTGGAGGACTTTTTGGATGCTAAAGATGTCCCAGTACCAATGTTTGTCAAGCATACAGAAGCTATTCTAGATGAAATTGATCAGGTGGTACGAATTAATTAGTATCTATTTAAACCTAGATTGTTGTTATATTGAATTGGGTTTTGTATATAGTATTTACTTGAAAATGTGACATACTTACCTTGAATTAAAATCCTATAGGAGGAGGTTGAAATGGAAGACGTGGAAGAAGAGGAAGAGGGAGAAGAAGAACCTGTTATGGACATTGACAGTGCCAATTCAAAAGATCCGCTTTCGGTGGTTGAGTACATTAATGAAATTTATGCTCACTACAGAAAAACGGAGGTAAAATTGATCCTATTACCAAAGGCCAAATTAAGTTTCTCTATTTGTTCATGGAATATATGTGAGCTAAAACCTTATGAACACGCAACTTTATCGTCTGATGTATGAAAATTTGAGCGAAATGCACTGAATTTCTAGTAATTGTTGATGATGTTTTGCTGATATGAATTTCCCACCATTGGATCATCCTGCCAAAGAAAAGTTTTTTATTTTTCCTCATTCACAGTCAAATGTGTTTTCTCTCTGCCAATAAATAAATAAAACCCTTCTTGATTCCATAAGAATGTAATAGAGTTTTATTACTGAAAGGAAAACACATTTTACTACGCAGAGCTTTAGCTGCGTCTCTCCGAGTTACATGTTTTATCAACCCGACATTAATGAGAAAATGAGGGCAATCCTTGTTGACTGGCTTATTGAGGTATGATTTTATGCCTTTTCTAAATGTGCCCGTCCTCTATGCAACACTGGCCGTATAATTTTGCTTTATCATCTAGTACTTCATAGTCAAGTGAATGTAAAAGTAATACTATATTCTTTTTTTTCCTTTGGTAATCAGGTTCACCACAAGTTTGAGCTTATGGAAGAGACCTTATTCCTCACGGTGAATCTGATAGACAGGTTCTTAGAGCGCCAAACAGTGATGAGAAAGAAGCTTCAATTGGTTGGGGTGACAGCTATGCTTTTAGCATGCAAGTATGAGGAGGTTTCTGTCCCGGTGATTGAGGATTTTGTTCTCATTACAGATAAGGCCTACACCAAGAATGATATTCTGGAGATGGTAATTAAGCCTAACCAATCACTTGATATTCTTCTCATCAGTTCGAGAATATCGTTGTCTGGTAATGCCTTTCTTCTTTTTGGTGATCAGGAGAAATTAATGGTGAATACCCTGCAATTCAACTTCTCTTTGCCCACTCCATTTGTGTTCATGAGAAGGTTTCTTAAGGCAGCTCAATCAAACAAGAAGGTTAGTAGCAATTTTAAGTTTTTTCATTCCAATCCCAAATGTCAAAATGCAAAGCTAATTAATGCCACTTTGTGGGATTGAATCACAGCTTGAAGTCTTGTCATCCTTCATTGTTGAGTTATGCTTGGTGGAGAACGAAATGCTCAAGTTCCCACCGTCTTTGCTCGCTGCTGCGGCAATCTACACAGCTCAGTGTAGTCTCTATAGGCTGAAGCAGTGGAGTAAGACCAGCCAGTGGTATACTAATTATTCAGAGGACCAACTCCTGTGAGTTCTCTTTCTTTCTTTTGGGTTGTTCATTTTTTGTTTGGATTATGTTTTGATCCGAGTTACCAAAATCGTGACGGTGTTTTCTCTCTCTTTGCATTACAGAGAATGCTCAAGATTGATGGTTGCTTTCCATCAAAATGCTGGAAAGGGGAAACTCACTGGAGTATACAGGAAGTACAACACAAGGAAATTTGGCTTTGCAGCTAAAGCTGAGCCAGCTGAATTTCTCCTTGGTTTCTGAGTTCTTTCAGTTAATTTACTCCTAAATATTATTAAAGACATAACAACTTTAATGGTTGTTCTTGCCAAAACTTGTTATTTAGCTGGTGAGCTAGACCCCGAATGTTTGTTTTGTTTGTTTCCGACTCTGTAACGTATTCTCTCAACTACGTTTTCCTGATGATGTTCTCCTTTCAGTTTTTTTGCAAGAATTATATTATCTGTAGATGTATAGACACGTATATATTTGTTTTCTCCATTACAAATAACTAAATTTGGGGAGGATGAATTAACTAAATTTGTTTTCTCCATTACAAATTACTATAGTCTGCGGAGGATGAAAATCGTTGCATGGAGAGCTATATTTTACGGTTATACAAACGTCAGAGAGTGACACATGCATGATTATTTTACAATATCCAAAATGAAAGAAGTAAACAGACATAAAGTCTGTTGTCGTATGCATTAGGGATTTAGGGAAAAAAAATAAAAATAAAAATTATAGCTAATTTAGCTTTGAATTTCTATGAAGGCAACTAACATATTTACTATAATTATTATTAATAAATATTATTTCTAATTTTTGAAGAAAACTTTTATAGGTAAAACATGAGTCAATACTGATAAAAAAATACATATGAGTTTACAGGATTTTGTGAGTAAAATAGGTAGATCCTGTATTTGCCAAATTTTATCATGGGATAAATTCAAGATTTAGGTAATAAATTCTTGATTTATCAGATAAATTTTAAATTTATCAAGTTTAATCATAAAAATACAAGACTTATCAAATTAATCTTGATTGACTGCCATTTACTGATTGTTTTCAAAAATTTATATTTACTGTATTTGGAAAATGAGATGGATATTAGAAGTTAAACATTATAGCATGTTATAGCATATTTTTATCTTATACTGTAGCATATGAGAGTATTATATTTAAATAGTTAACATTCATTTATGTTCTAACATAATTCTCGAACACACTAAAAATTTTTGAGAACCTAAGGAATTAATTAATCTTAATGCCACTTCCAATACACACTAATTCAATCATAATACTTTCTCTAGATTCTTTTAAACAAACCACTTTTCAATGGTAACCAAAATGATTTTATCCTTTGTTTAGGAAATAAACTTCGAAAAAGAAAAACATACATAGTGACTTGGTCATGATGGCCCTTGGATCGATGACAGGTGAATGGGAGAAAGAAATTCGCTTTCAAAGAAGACATTGACGATGGATGAAGAAAGAAGAATTTTGTCATTATATTTTTTAAAAATGGTATATTTTAAATTTTTTTAGACAGGTATTAAAATTGAAAAATAATGCAACAGAAGTGGTATTTGTTAAAGATCCCAAAATGGGCAGGATGGGGAAACGCAAGATTATGAAAACAAAGCTGGAGATAACTATCATCGCCGCAAAGGACACAACGAAGCTCCATCACTATCGAAGTTGTGTTCTTTAAACTAGATCGAAGACCCGTACTGTTTCCTTGTAAAACCCATAGTGAGACGTTTGATTCGCAAATCCCTCAGCGGCACTGTCCTCTCTATGTTGTTCCTGTCATCACGAAATCTTGCGTTGGCGACAACGCCACTGTGGAGAGAGAGTGAAGGATGAGAGAGCCGGCAAGGAGACAAAAAATGAATCAACAATTCTCTCGATCATGATCAGAGAATCGTAGATGTGACGATGTCTTAGATCTTGATGTAGATTCTCAGAATGAAAAATGAGAGAGCGAGCAAGGAGACAGAGAATGAATGAACAATCCTCTTGGTCATGAATAGAGAATCGCAGATGTGACAATGTCTTAGATTTTGACGTAGACCGGTTAAAATGCAGCCATCTCGGTGATATCTGAATTGCTGTGATGGCGTCAAGAAAATGAAGACAAGGGAAGGAGAACGGGGAAAAGAGAAAAAAGATGGGATGATTTGGAGAGGCAGAGGGTAAAAAGTTAAATTGATCTATTAGTAGATTGTTTTAATGGGTTAATTATAAAAATATACCTCATATTTTTATTTATTTTATAATTTATCTTTTTGTTTTAACAAATTATAGTGTCTTTTATATTTAAATAAATTATTTTAATCACATCCCTAAAATGACAATAATGCCCTCTAGTGGAAGGCTATATTTGGGTAATTGAACTCTATTTAAAAATATATATATATTTTTTGCTTTAAAGTTTGGAAAACATGCTTTTAATATTTTACAATTTTTTTTCTTTTGTTTCTCTTCATCAAGAGGCCAACCCAATCAGCTCTCTTCCCACCCCATCCCTCTAACGACGATCGCCCATGTCACCCAATTCTAGCAACCTCCCCCTCGTCAGCAAACCCCATCCCCCCTCCGACGATTGCCTTCATCGCCCAACCCTAGCAACCTACCCCTCGTCGACGAATCTAACCCCATTAGATCTCCATGGGAAAAAATTTTCCTCACATCAAAGGAAAAAAGAAAGAGTTGAAGTTTTTCTTCACAAAAAGGAAACAACCTACATGAATCTCGTTGAAAAATTAAGTGGCTATTTGGCTGAGTAGTGGAAACCACGGTTCTCACCACAAACTCAGTTATGAACAGTATAAAGCTCTCGCATGCTACAGTAACAATAAAAAAATTGTTATAGTGTAAAGCTCTCACATGTTACAGTAAAAGTGGTTCTAACCATCGGTTCCTACCACCCTTTCAAACACCCATTAACTAATGCATTCTTACAATCACCTTAGAAAACCAAAGCAAAAAAGGAAAAAAAAGAAAAGAACATACACTCAGAAAAGGGGAAAAATGAAAAGCAAAGCCTTGCATTTGTCTAGTAACAAGGTGGTGGGTCACCCCAATCGGTATTCTTCTTGCCACCTCCTTTGACCTTCGTCCCCCTCCTCTGACAGTAGAAAGATTTGAGCCCTAAGTTCAAGTAAGTAGTCACAGAAGGACCCATTTTAAAATTTTTTGTCAAACTATTTTTTTTCTTTTTATTAAAACCCCTTTAATTTGCTAGAAAAGAAAGGAGATGAACAGGAAGGAGGAGGAAGGAAGAGAGAAGAAGGAGAAAATAGTCAATGGGAGACTTGTTATCTATAAAAAAGAGAGGAGATGAATGGGATGGAGGGGGAAGGACGAAAGGAGGAGGAGAAATTAGGGCATATGAGAGACATTTGTTTTTGGTTTTTTTTTATTATTAAAAAATGTTTAATTTTTGTAATTAGTATTGTTATTATATTATTCATGAGAGGGCATTTATGTAAAAAATAATAATTTTGTTTCTTTTTTGTTTATAATAGGTAGAGGAATGAAATCGAAACAATTTCTTCAAATCTTAGGACACCATTGTAGTTTATTAAGATAAAGAGATAAATTGTAGAACAAATAAATCTAAAGGTATACTTTTACAGTTAATTTTTATTTTAAGGATTAATGGGACAACTGGTATAATTTTATTTATTAAATTAAAATATAATTTTAATTTGTAAAAATTTTATAAATATCTCAAAATAATATAATTAAAATTATTAGTACATAATTATTGTGTTATTAAGGATTTTTTAAAATATTTTAAATTTTAATTTTGTTGCAATAATTTGGCCACGTTTATAATTTTTTCTCATTTTTTAGTGGAACGTTTGTAAAGATGCCGTGATTTTTTGAGTATCCATAAAATTCTTTATTTGTCACAGTTTCTCCCTAATATAACCCGGGAACTCATGGTGTTTTGTCGACTTGGCCCGTTATTGATTACAGTTCACAATTGTTTGCAGCCCATTACTGAAAAAGCCCTAGCCCGAGAAACAGAAACAGAAAGCCCTAAATCTCCTCAGCCGGGGTACATTCCCGCCGGAGAGAAGTCGTGGAATGAAAGGGAAAAAGCGAGAGAATAAAAGGAAGTCGGCCCATTTCTTTTAGAATCCAGCCCTAATTTCTCCTTTTCTTGCCCGTGTTTTCAAACGAAGGTAAGCTTGGAATCTTAGATCTCTTCCCCGTCGTTGTCACGTTTAGTGCTGGTTAGTTTTCTCTTATTCATGTTTCTGAAAATTTCTTTCGGTCACGGTTGATTTTTGTCAATTTCACCTTTGATTTTGAATTTATTTCTGGGCAATACTGATACTTATTGCATAATTTGGGGATAAGAACTTTGAATTGATAAAAAGACATGGGTCTTTGGCGAAGCTAAGAACTTTGAATTGATTTGAGCCATCAATTTCTCGTATGCACTTATTACCGAACGGCTCACTGACTCTTCCAACAACAGAAAAAAAAAAAAACATAGTGGCCGTGGTTAAGTTTGATAGCTGGGTTTAATATCAATATGCCAAGCGTTCTTTCTTGTTTGTCATAATTGGAGTGATATATATACATATATAAATATATTGCTAGCACAAGTCATGATTAATTATATGCTCTTTGTAATTTCGGCTTAGCTGTTAATTATTTGAAGAAAAATGTTAACACTATCATGAAAAATTCAGTTTTAATACTCATGAAACTGAATTATAACTTGTTAGGGGTTAAAAAAAAAAAACGCTGATACAAATTGGTAGTTTCAGTTTTACAGATTCTAAAAAGTCTGACATGTATGCATTCATGATATATATATATATACACATATATGATCTGTGTCATTGCTATTTTTTAAATTTAGGCATAGCAAGACTTTGAGAGGAAAAGTAAGAGAGGGAATAATAAAAATGAGCAAGTACGGTTTGAACCTTAGGCCGCAGCAAAAGAAGCAGCCCGCGAGGCCCCCTCTTCCCACTGCTTTAGGTTTTGGCAATGACGATGATGACGATGTTGAGAAAGAGATTTCTCGCCATGCATCGAAGAATAAGTCTCTCAAGGATGTCAGTATTTTTTTTTTTAACTCAGAATTCCTTTTTGAAGTGAAATTGCTCTTTTTGACAAAGTTTATTTTTTGTATTGCCACTGGTTTATGCCTTTTCTTTCTTACTTGTGTGTTTTGAAGATTGAGGAGCAGCAGAGGAAAGCCCTCGAAGAGGACCCCTCAGCTTTCGATTATGATGGAGTTTATGATGAAATGAAGGCCAAAACCATCCAACCTAAGGCCCAAGATCGCCAAGAAAGAAAGGTACTGGTCTTTGTTTTCTGCTCTTTAATTCTTAGGACATTGTTGATGGTGCTTTAGAGTTTAGGGAATATACTATGATGGTTTTTGAGCTTAAGACTGTTAAACTTGTCAATTTCCCATGGTAAATAATCAATTTCCAGTTAAAATGGAATCTTTAGGATAAATTAATGCAATTTAGGAGGACTTAATCTTAATCAAAGAATATCAATTTAAATCTTGGATTTCGATTTGAGAGAGACATAGAGATGAAGAGTTCTCACTATTTCCTTGATTCACAAACTCAAGTTGAAGTCAGTGGGATCTATCATTTACATTTTTTTTTTTCCATCAAGAGCATTTTATAAAACTCTTTGGGCTCCTGAATTTGAAGTATACTACTTTCATGCCCTTGCACGTGATTTTATTTTGTACTTCAGCTTTTGCATTTTTTTCGCATTGTTTGGAAATGATGGATCTCACCTTTGTGGGTTGGTCCTATTGTAATTTTCCTGAGTGTAAGTGTAGCAACTCTTTTCTATTGCAGCCAAAATATATTCAAAATCTTCTTAGAAAAGCAGAAGGGCGACAACGGGAGCAAGAGATAGTATATGAAAGAAAACTCGCCAAAGAGAGAAGCCAAGAGGACCACCTCTACGCGGATAAGGAGAAATTTGTTACAAGTGCTTACAAAAAGAAACTTGCAGAGCAAGCTAAATGGATGGAGGAAGAACGTTTGCGCCAACTTCGGGAAGAAAAAGATGATGTATGTATACAATTTTCTTGAAAGCTTTACTCATTGTTGCTTGTATAGATGAAATGGAAAATGTTTCAAGTATACATATGATGAATGCATTGATATGCCGTCTGACAACATTGATGAGCTAGATTAGAATGAAGTATGGACTTTGACACGTTTCCTTAAATGTATGCAGTTACCACTACCATTCCGGATTTGACCACGCTTGTGAAAGTGAAACTTTAAGAGTCTTCTATTTATTTGAGTCCAAAATAGGTGGATTTGGTGGTTAGCTTGAGAAGGAATTTTTCTTTTGTTTTCACGATTTCATTCTCTTTTAATAGAGTCAACAGAAACTTGGGTAAAATACAAACACACCAACTGGATACACTGCTGCTGATCTTTGGCAATGCGAAAAGAATTGTTAATGAAATCCCAAAAAAATTGCAATAGGTTCTCTTAAACTTTTGTCTCTCCACAAGAAATATTAATAGCGTCTATGTTTGCTTTGTTGTGTTTAGGTTACCAAGAAGACTGACTTGAGCGATTTTTACTTCAACCTTGGAAAAAATGTCGCATTTGGTGCAAAAGACCTTGAGTCAAGGAAACAAGAGAAGCCTGCTGAAGTATTGAGGAAGCCAGACAAAGACGGTGATGGTGCAACTGCAGAAGCATTAGACAGAAATCGATCCTCAAACAACTCAAATTTGCAGGCGGAATCATCAAAGGTTACAGAAGAACGCCGAAGTGAAACTTATCTTCGAAAGCAACCATCAGAGTTGTCTGATATGAAGCCAGTTTCGGACTCCAATGCAAAGCCAGTTTCGGATAAGGCAGTGGCGGTGCAGGAAAATTCTCCAGGGAAGGACCCAACGGTAGAGCAACCTAAGCGCGACCATCATAAAAGAGGTGAAGATGCTGTATCAGCAGCTAGAGAACGCTTTCTAGCACGGAAGAGAGCTAAACAACAGGAGAACCTTTTACTCTGATGGCATGAAATTGTTTTACGTGTCTTGTTTGCACCTGTAGTGGAGATTATGTAATGTGTGACACCTGAGTAATTATATGACAATAAAATGAAAGCATCTTTTCCCTGCCACATTGGAATTTAAGTTTTTAGTTGTTAGAGTATGACAATTTTACGAATAATAATAAAAATTTGACTGTTTTCTTAGTGGTTTTTGTTTTTGAGAAAAGAAAAATAATATTAAAAAAATTATTATTTACAAGTCTTGTGCTTTGGTAATATAAAGGAGCCCAAACTAACCATACACTTGACCCCTCCAAATTAAACGACAAGCTGAAGAATTGAGCAACATGACATACTTAAAGGTTGAACGAAAACGGCTGCAGCTTGAAAAACGACGCCGTTTTCCCAGCCGGTGGGGAGTAAAAACAAAAGTCA
>CAMOHE010054443.1:0-21598 GCA_946598075.1 Artocarpus hirsutus | reverse complement strand
ATAGAATCTCGGGTGAAAAATAAAAGATTCGCGTGATTTTTATTTCGGCAGTTCGGCATGCTGAACTTAAAGTTCGGCCTGCTGATCAGGCAAGTTCGGCCTGCCTATGAAAATGTTTGGCCTGCCTATGCGTGAATTAAAAATCACGCGTTTTTGCGCATATCTTATCCGATATAGACCCAAATTTGGTTCTGTTTTGAATTTTTGAGACCTTATCTGATAAGGAATGACCCTAGACCCAACCTCTATAAATAGGGAGTGAGTCTAATGAGTTATTTAGATCAATAGAGAGATTAAGAGTGATACTCTATTGGTGAGAATCTGAAACTCCCTAAGAGCTCTTGTTCACAAATCACGAACACTAGCTTTGGGTTCTCTCAATTGATTGGAAGGAGAGTCACCTTGAGGAAGAGCTGTACGTGTGAGCCCACACTCACTCCTATCGCGGATAAAGAATAGCAAAGAAGACTAGTTGGTTGAGGCTCTTTTGGAACGTTACTTCTGTACACAGACTTTGGGAGCTTTTCGGAGTATACAAGGTCAGTAAGATCAGGTTAATTTATACATATAGCATGTCAAACTTGTGTTTTGGAAAATACTCTAATTTAAAATTTTTAAAATTTCGCTGCGTATTATTTTTCCAACACTACCGACCTACCGAGATGCCGTGGGAGGCATTTAAACAAGTCTACAAGATGAAGAAGCTTCCCTGGTAGTCCGGCTAGTACTATGTCACTGGCTTCAGGAATGACTTTATCTTGGGCAACCCTGGCTCGAACAAACTCTAAAAGTATGAGTGGTTCTACGTCAGGGGCAATTACTTAGCCTAAGCTGGTGAGGCCGTCCTTGAAGACCAACGTGTCCCGAGAACCTTCAAGATTGGGCAAGTATAGAGCAAAAGGCCATGGGCACCGAGCCATGTCATCGGGGTTGTCAAAGACCTATTCAAAAAACTAGAGGCGAAGAGGCAGCAGTCGTTGCTGCTCAGCAAGGAGATCCTCTCCCTCTTCGGCTGGTTTGGGGAACCCAGTGGAATAAATCCCCCTTTAAACTCTCGTCTTGCTTGGTCAGCCGAGCAGGTTACTGCCGCCAGGCTGAGAGCTGTAGACATCCCAGGGCCAAGCACTTCCCAATCTGGGTGGCCGACGAGGGAGCCACCATCGTCCAGCTCCAAGGACTCATCGAGTGGCTCCTTCAATGCGAGGCCACCCATAGTAGACAAGGACCTTGAGGATGTGGTTTGGTTCCTATAGCCGTCTCGCCAGCTCCAGATCGGAGGTCAGCCTTGAGTTTTTTTTTTTTTTTTTTTTTTTTTTTTACGTGCCAACCTGATTCTAACTTGTCAACTTTTCATTGTAGAAAGGCGCGTCTTAATGGAAAGTCTCCGAAAGGGGAAGGGTAAGGCCATGGTGGCTAGGAAAAAGTGCAAGAGAACCCCTGCGAGGGAGCTTCCACGACGGCCCAAGCGACAACCCTTAACAGTTCAAGAACTACCACCCCAGCCGATGAGGACCAGGGCTTCGTTGAGTGAAACTCCCCCTGCCGATTAGACTGCGGTGCCTTCCTCAAGAGATACCCCTAGGAGGTGAGCAAACTACCACCAGCACATCCTCGATTACCTCGGGGATGCTGTTCCTTCGAAGGACTTTTTGTGGGACCTCTGAAGGGAGGATTCAAAGGGTTGTCCAAGGCCACCTTCCGCTTTACCGCCCAAGTAAATGCTTATTGCCGGCTTCCTTTCTTTACCTTGTCCTTCTTTACTACCTTCTAGGCTGATCAGTTTCATTTCTCAAATGAGTGCTATCGTGCACATGACTTATGCCACTGGGTTGAAGAAATTCAACCTTGAAAAGGAAAGACATAAGAAGACCTTCCTCATGTGGAAGGGAGTCGAGAAGGATCTCGGTGAGAAAATCATCGAGCTAGATCAAATCAAAACGTCCCTTGCTAGAGCCGAGGAGAAGGCGAGGAAGGCGAAGGAGGAAGCTGACCAGGCGAAGGCAGAAGCCGGGTTGGCGAGGAGCTCTACCGCTCTATTTAGGGGTCAACTTGGAGCCTCACAAGCAGAGAATAGGCAATTTTAGGAGGAGCTCCCCAGCCGACTCGCCCAAGCCATGGAGGAATTCAAGGCATCCCCAGAGTATGCCGACTACTACTACTTCAAAATGACCGACTCTGAGACCACCTAATTAGGTAGCATCCCAAAGCAATGGGCTTCGATTGGTCCCTTATAGTCGAGGCCTAGTAAGGTGCAGCTCAACAGCCAGCAGGGAAGGTCGTTGAAGTGGACGGCGATGACGACGTGGACGAACAAGGTGTTGGCGGCGGTGAGGCCAATGCTGGGGATGGGTCCCAGACTTAATGTATATTTTTTGTTTTTGCTTTTGTTTTTTGTATCCGGGCTCGGGAAGTGCCCGATTAATTGTACCTCCCCACTCTCTTTTTAATGAAAACCTCTTTCCAAGTTCGTTGCTCATGGGATTTTATATGTTTGATGTTTCATGTTTTCCAAGTGCAATCGTTCTTGGATAGATATTTCCAAATCAATGAAGGGATCCTCAGGAACATTATTTTAACTTGTTTCACCGAGTTAACATAGACTCCGAACACAGAGTCGATTAGAGAATCTGGACTAAGTTTGATGCTCTCGGGGAGAGATATTTTTGAACTTAGTTTTTCGAGCTCCTCTTTTTAGTCCCATTGCTGCCAAGTTTCAAATCTCGGTAATTAACGGTTTAATCCAAGCAAGGTATCCTAACTCTCGGCCGGGTAGAGCACAATGGCGTGTGACAGCCCATTACCCTGTCGCCTCATAGACTTGTTTAAGTTTAATGGAAACTTGTACAATTCTAATAGTGGTCGAGTAATTATTATGCTAAGGCGACTTAATTACGGGCGATCTGTGTGGAAACAGACATAATTGGCTGATACCTAGTCAGCCCCCCAGCCCAATTAAGTAGGACGACACTCTGTGTTCGGGAGTTATGGCCTGGTCCTCAGGGCTGGAGTTATGGCCCCTCTTCGGGATTTATTCCTTAAACACGAAATGCTCAGCGAAATAGTGTTAGGAATTTACATTTCATTGATATGTTGTATTCATATTCCAGTCCTATTCAAAAGGTCTAGTTACAAAAGAACATAGCCAGAGGTCAAAAAGTGTTTCTGGCTATGGTTAACAAAAACATTTTTTAAGTAGCTCGGCATTCCAAGGTTGACCAAGCAAGTTGCCGTCCATGTCGGATAGCCTGTAAGTTCCTGGCTGGACAATGCCTATGACCCTGTATGGTCTGTCCCATTTCAGACCAAATGCTCCCACTTCAGGTTATGGAACTATGACTTTCTTGAGCACCAAATCCCCAACTTTTAAGCTCCTCGATTGGACCTACTTGTTGTAGTACCAAGCTACAACTTGATTCCAAGCTGTGTTACAAATCGTTGCCCAGTTTCTCTTTTCTTCGAGTAGGTCGAGCTCGGACATCATAACTTTGGCGTTTTGGATTTCATCATAATGCTCTGAAGCTCGGTAATCCCACCTCAACGGGGATGATAGCTTCCGTCCCATATACAAGCGAGAAGGGTGTCTCTCTGGTAGCAGTCCAAGTAGTTGTTCGGTATGCCCAGAGCAACTTTGGGAGCTCGCAATCCATGCTCCCTTAAGGCCCTCGAGCTTCTTCTTCAAGTTATCCTTGATTGTTTTATTGACCGCTTCCACCTGCCCATTGCTCTATGGGTAGCTCGGGGAAGAGAACATTTTCCTAATGTCGAGTTGTTTACACAGGTAGAGTAGACTTACCACTTCAAATTTTTTTGCGTTGTCGGTCACGATGGTGTGTAGGATTCCAAACTGGCAGATGATGTTTTTCCATACGAAGTTGGTACATTTCGCCTTAGTCATATTGGTGCATGGCTCTACTTCAACCCACTTGGTAAGATAATCGATGGCCACGATGCAATACTTGAATTAGGATCAGGTTGGATGAAGGGCCCCGATCAGGTCGATGGCCCATTTCGCGAAGGGCCATGTTGACGTAACCAAGGTAAATAGCTCGACATGATGTCTGAGCACCCTAGTGAACTATTGGCATTTGACGTACTTTCGCACAAAATCCTTGCAATCTTGTTCCATGGTCAACCATTAGTAGCCCTACCGGAGACATTTTTGGGGTAGAGATCACCCCCCAAAATGGTTTCCGTATAGGCCTTCGTGGATCTCCTTCATTATGTATTCAACCTCCTTGGGCCCTACGTACTTAAGGCACGGGGTGGTGTAGTTGCGTTGATATAATTTCCCACCAATCATCGAATATCGGGCTGAGCTGTTGCAGATCCGACATGCTTCCTCTATGTCATCGGGCAATTCGGCTATGGTTAGGTACTAGATGATCGGGTCCATCCATGTGGTCATATGATCTGCGACTACACTCGACACTTCTTTATTTATGCTTGGCTCGAACAGCCTCTCAATGGCGACTGAAGCTAGATCACTATCACCGAGTCCTGAGGCTAGCTGAGCAAGTACGTCAGCCGTTGAGTTTTTCGATCTAGGGATCTGCTTAAACAAGTAGGACTTAAATTGTCCGAGCTGCAATTTGACCTCTATTAAGTATGCAGCCATTGACTCTGTTCAGTCCCAAAACACTCCAGTGACTTGTTGAATGACCAACATTGAGTCACTGTGGATAATGATACGATCCACCCCAAGATCTTTGGCAATTCAAAGCCCGGCCAAGAGTGCCTCGTACTCTGCTTCGTTGTTTGAAGCCTTGAAGTCAAACCTGAGTGCGTAGATTACTTTATATCCGTCCGAGCTTATCAATAATAGCCCGACGCCCGAGCCGTCTAAGCAAGAAGATCCGGCTACAAAGAGTTTCCATTCTGGTTTGGATGCGGCGTGACTATCACTACAACTGGGGGTGTCTAGCACCAACAAGGGCGCTTTCTCAACTAGCGGTGTGCCTTGCTTGGCATCAGTGAATTCAACATTAAAGTCTGCCAGGACTTGTGCCTTGATGGCCATTCTTGGCACAAAATGTACATCATATTGGCCAAGTTTCATCGACCATTTAGCCATCCGACCTGATATTTTCGGGCTCTAAAGGACCTACCAGAGTGGGAACTTGGTTGGGACTTTTATAGTATGACCCTTCAAAATAGGGCTGTAGCTTCCGAGCAGAGGTGACCAAGGCTAGGGCCAACTTCTCAAGTGGTAGGTACCTCTGCTCAACACCCTGGAACGTATGGCTCATATAATAGACAAGCTTTTGGGCACCGTCTTCTTCTCAGACAAGAACCAAGCTTACGGCCTTCTTATACACGACTAAATAGGTGGTCAGTATTTCTCCGGGCAAAGGTTTGGACAGGAGCGAGGGTATGGCTAAATATCTTTTTAGATTTTGGAAAGCTTCCTCACACTCCCTGTTCCACTCAAACCTCCCCTTAAGTGCCTTAAAAAATGGGTAACACTTGTCAGTAGCCCAAGAGACAAACCTAGAGAGAGCCGCAACCATGCCGGTGAGTTTCTGCACTTCCTTCATGGTTCGAGGTGAGTGCATGTCTATAACGGCTTAGGCCTTTACTGGGTTGACCTCAATGCCTCGTCAGTTAACCAAGAATCCAAGGAATTTACCCAAACTAACACCAAACGTGCACTTTGTCGGGTTGAGTCTCATCCTGTATTCCTAGAGTATGTCAAAACTTGCTCGAAGGTCAATCATGTGATCCCTTGCTTGGACAGATTTGACCAGCATATCATCCACGTAGACCTCCATTGTTTTGCCAATCAGCCATGAGAACTTCTAGTTAACTAGGTGTTGATAGGTCGCCCTAGCATTCTTTAGGCCAAAGGGCATTACCACATAGCAATAGAGCCCCTGGTTAGTAAAAAAAGTAGTTTTCGCTTGATCTTCCTCGGCCATCCTGATCTGGTTATATCCAGAATAGGCATCCATGAAGCTAAGCAGCTTGTGCCCCACCATGGCATCTATAAGTTGGTCTATCCAAGGAAGGGAAAAGCAGTCTTTCGGGCAAGCCTTGTTTAGATCAGTGTAGTCTATACAGACTCACCATTTCCCGTTGGTCTTCTTAAAGAGAACAACATTGGCTAACCACTCGGGATATTTAACTTCTTGGATGAATCCAGCCTTAAGAAGCTTTTGGACCTCTTCGTTTATAGTAGTGTACCTTTTCGTATTAAAAGCTCTTCTTTTCTGCATCACCAGTTTGTGGTTGGGTTCGACATTGAGCCGATGACAGATTATGCTAGGGTTAATGCCAGGCATATCCTCATGCTACCACACAAACACATCCCGATACTCAATAAGCAGCCCCTCTAGGTCGGCCTAGATCTTAGTTTGCAATTGAGATCCGAGTTAGATAATGCGCTCGGGATGCTCGGGATCCAACTTGAACAACACCAGGTCCTCGACCAGGGTGGCCCTTACTTCTTCCTCAGGAAGTCAGGGATCAAGATCGGACAGCATCTTAGGTTGTTGATCGATAGGAAGTTCCATGTCGTTGACCACGTAAATGGCTGAGACGTTCATTCGCTGGGTGGTCGCTGTAGGAACGGCATTGGTGTAGCAGGCTTGGGAGTCTCTCTAGGATGATCAGATGACTCCAACCCCATCCCCTATGGGGAATTTCATTGCTAGGTGATACGTGGAGACAACGGCCTTTAGTGAGTTCAACGTCTAGCGGCCGAAGATGATGTTGTATTGGGAGGGTTTGTCGACGATCAAGAAGTTGACAACACATGTGACCCGAGCAGCACCCTCTCCAAAGGTCACTAGTAAGGTGACCTCTCCAAAGGTCACTATACTCAGATGCATTCTCCCATGAAGCCGTAAAGCGGCGTATGGACCAGGACTATGGTAGCATTGCTAATTTTCATTTTGTCGAAAGCCTGCTTGAACAGGATGTCAGCCGAGCTACCATTATCGATTAGCACTCACCGCACTATGTTGTTGGTGATGTGCAACTCGCAGATGAGGGCGTCATTATGTGGGTGGATTAACTTATCTGCCTCCTCCTTGATGAACATGATCGGATGTCTTGCTAGCAATAGATCTTGTTCATGTGCTCGAACATGTTAATGAACTTGCCCCGTTCGACCTGCCGAGCTTCTCGGATGTAAGCTCACCGCCCACTAGAGGTGTTCTCGATGACAGGCCCTTCGAAAATCATGTGAACAATGTTTAGGGGTTCTGAGGTGTTCCCACAGTCGTTACACTGGCAGTTTTGATAGTCTTGGCCTGACAGGTCGTTTCTCCTAGAGGCAAAGCCCAGGGTTATAACCCATTCGACGAATTCCCTCAAATGTCCTTCTCGGACCAATCTCTCAATCTGGTCCTTCAACTGAATACATTCACAGGTATTGTGTCCCATGTCCTTGTGGAACTCACAGTATCTAGTATGATCCTGCTTTATTTTGTTGCCTTTAAGCTTGGGTGGAGGTGTCAGCAAATTTTTCGCACTCACCTAGGCGAGCACCTCGTCTATTGTTGCTACCAGGGGGGTGTAGCTTTGAAACTTCCCGGTTGGTATCTTCAGCTTCTCGGTTTTCTTCTCCTTCTTTGGCTTCTTATTTTGCTCGGCACTAAGCTATTTTGGCGCTTTCTTCTACTTCTTTTCTTTCTTGGTTCCACTAGAGCCGGCCTCCTCTCTGTGACTTTTCATGTACTATGCCACATCGGCATACCTCTGAGCATAGCGAAGCATTTGTGAAAATGTGCTTGGCCGCTCGAAGGCCAAAGACCAAGTTAGCTTCTCGTCTCAGAGATCCTGCATAAAAATGTGCCTTAAGGTCTCATCTTCGACGCGTTTGACCTCAAGAGCTGCTCAGGGAAAACCTATTGATGTAGTTTCAGACGTTGTCGTCCCCTTCCTTGACGGTGTACAAATATGTGATTTCCTTTCTCCTCGTATTTATGGTGGAGAAGCCTACTGAGAAGGCATCGACGAACTGCCAGAAAGAAGTAATAGAGGCTTACACGAGGCGCCTAAAACATTGTTGAGCTAAGCCAGTAAGGGTCAACGAAAAAGCCTTGCACATTGCCGCGTCACTGGCATTTTGAAGGAGCATGTGTCCTTGGAACAATTCAACGTGCTCGTCGACATCTATGGTCCCGTCGTAGGCCTTGATTTGCAAGACCTTGAATTTAGGTGGCATGGGGGCTCGCATTATTAGGTCTGGGAATGGAGGATCTAGGGCACCTATGTCATCCAAGCCAAAACGATTGTTACGAATCTTGTCGATTTGGCGCTGCAGCTCCCAGAACTGGCGACTGTTCGCATCCTCGAGCAGTTCAACCTTATAGGGTGCTCCACGCTCGACACGGTCACCTACCCTGGGTTGTTAGTTTTCTTGTACTCCTCAGCGTCCTAGCCGATCAAAAACAAAGGCTCGAGAACCTTAGGGTGACGGTACCCGTGTTGCCTGAGGACCAACCCAACCTTCTTAGACGAGCCTGTTGTTGGCTGAGACACCATGCATGGAGCCTCGAGAGCGTCCAAAATCTGCTTCATTATTGTCGTCGTCATCCGGCTCTGATCGACCTCCAGCCTAGTCAACCGAGGCTAGAGGTAGGAGGCTGGGTGTAGCATGACGTTGAGCATGCTGTGCGAGCTATGGTGTGAGTATCTGGACAGCATTGGTGAGCTCCTGAATCAAGTCTTGGACGACCGGGTCTTCTGCTTGTTCAGCCCTAGTCGTGCTTCCTTGTTCTCTAGATTAGGCCTCATAGTTCAGGGGTGGCCCCTAGGCCTGCCAAGGTTTTGATGCCA
Source organism: Artocarpus hirsutus (assembly GCA_946598075.1). Taxonomy (NCBI): domain Eukaryota; kingdom Viridiplantae; phylum Streptophyta; class Magnoliopsida; order Rosales; family Moraceae; genus Artocarpus; species Artocarpus hirsutus. The sequence goes on along the minus strand of CAMOHE010054443.1, from coordinate 12,817 downwards.
GTCTCGTGCATCTCCCGACCCCTCCTATCGGGCAGCATCATCTCAGGCAGTCCCACATGTTACCATCTTGGATTTCGAGCTAGCTGTGGCTTAGCTATGGCTGGTGTTCTTCAAATGAAAGGCATGGGGACCCTCCTTCTAGCATCAAAATGTTGATGCTTATCAAGTTTTGGTGATAGATCAACACCACGTGCGGCAGTGCACGGTGTTCAGCTCTTCCTTGTTCGTCTCTGCCTAGTCTGGTCAACTCGCAACAAGAGAGACGCCCCGGAGGCAAGGAACGGTCTATAAACAAAAAAAGGGCTCTCTGATGCTCAAGGCAGGGCCTGCTCAGTAGAGGTCAGGAACCAGATAGGTGAGAAGATGCTTACCTCCTAGGATGTAATAAATGCATCCTATTTATAGGCTACTACTTAGACCGGGTGTTAGATGGGTTTTGCCGACAACCTGAGTGCCACATCATGGCATGTCAGGTGGCAAGTGATAAGTGTCATGTCCCTCTGTCGATGGATTGGCTCCTATCTAATGGTGAGTTGTTTGCCATCTGTTAGCCAGTGATGGCAAGTAGCAGTCTACTTTAGAATGAAGATAGTCCGACTCGAGCTGGCACTGAGTCCGAAGAGGTAGCCTGGTGAGGTGCGGCCTGGAGGATCCCTGAGAAGCACCTAGGACAAGACATCCAGCATAATCGGGGTCAGTTATGAGCTCCACATTCACCTTCTCGAGCTGGTTGGCCGACCACTTGGAGTTTGGGTCCTCGACGGTGGCGCCGAGCTCACCCTCAACAGCGATGGTTTAAATTATAAGATCCACGATTGAGAGTAAAGTTGGGCGCTTTATTCATGCTAAGATGGTTATGTTGTCTACATCCCAATAAGAGTTGGACCCACGAGTAGAAACATTGGTACATTGTCATAGGTGACAATGTATTGGATCGGGACATAAAGCGGAATTGATTTGAATTAAAAATATCATCTATGCAAGTTAATTCACTTTAGAAAATCATATGGTTGTATCTTAATCTTGAACTGACTAATGGGCCCGTTATTTTAACTTATGTCTTTTGATGTACCAAAGGGTGACATCTTGACTTTGCGATGGTGCGCATACCAGTATGTTGGAGAGATGACTTTTAATAGCGTAGACCTGTTATTCATAGATATAGAATCCAAGCTCCATCAGTAGAGTCAATGATATTCAATTATATGTGTCATCATGTAATTGGAAAATGAAGCGCTTAATCCTTTGAATGCATAGGTGTAACTAAACGGTTTACTATCCTTGGATGGTAAGTTTTCCAATGGTGAGATAATGGAATATAAGATAAAAATAATCGGGAAGAAAAGATGGAATTTATCCTTAAGTCGATTATTAATATCCTCTAGGGATACGACATATTTTGATCTATCATAGATACTTAGCTAATTTGGAGCTTCGTAATTTTATATAGTTCAAGAGTACAGCTCTAAGCTTTTAGTGAAGTAGCATTAGAGTTGATAATTATAAAATGTGCATTTGGAATATTATATTTCATAATTATCATAGTTTGAACTATATAGGTCCATCAAGTCTCCTTTACTAGCTCATAATAAATCCTATAACGATACGGAGTGCTTTTTCTAATAAATTGGTGACTTATGTTAAATTATTAGATTAGCTAAAATTTGATAGGATCAGGTAATTCATGTCTGTTTATCAGTTGAATTAATTTTGTAATTCACATATGCCTGTTTTAATTGGATAACTTTTCTATTAGGTTGTTTGAATTAAAACTGAGGCTCTATTTAAAGAATCTTTAGTGGGAAGTAACAGATTCTCAAGGATCATATTATCGCAAGTTTAGTAGGCCAATGGAGTAAGTTCGGCAAGCCGATCTGTTATTTCAGCGTGCCGATCTAATGATAATTTAATCACACATTTTTAACGTGATTTTATTAGAAGTTTATTCAAATTTGAATTTTTGATGTCTTAACTAATAATGATCCGACCACTATAAATAGGGAGTGAGTTTTTTGAGTTATTTAGATCAGTTGTGAAGTTAAAAGTGAGTACTCTAATTTTAGATACTTTGAAACTCCCTAAGAGCTATTGTTCACAATCACAAACCTTTGCTCTGGATCTTCTCAATTAGTTGGAAGGAGATCATCAGTGGAAGAGCTGCACGAATGTGCCCACACACATTCCAATCATAGATAGAGAACAACAAATAAAGCTAGTTGGTTGAGGCCCTTCTAGAACGTTCTTCTCATCACTGATTGCAGGAGCTCTTTGGCATACAAAGGTTAATAAGATCTTATCAATTTATGTATGTAGTATGTCAAACTTGTGTTTTGAAAAAAACTCTGTTTTTAAATTTTTAAAAATTCCACTGCATACTTATTTTTCCAACACTCTCTATTAGGTGCCTTTAGATAGATTCTAACTCCACTACCTCAAACATTCAGGAACCATCGACTTGTAGTATCTAGTCGACAGTCTAACTTTCTTTGTTGATGGAAGCTGCTGCCTTAGGGGTCATCTCAGCTACAAAATCCACAAGGACTATTATTTTAATGTAGTTTTATTCTACAAGTAACATCGAACTCACCTAGTTCAATTGCTCACTTCATGAGTTGTCTAAATGCATTAGGTTTGGGGAGGACAACCCAAAGAGGATGTTCTAACTTTAATCGGATGGCACTGTCGAGCTTTCTGGTCTTTGTGATCAAGGCAAAAGTCAATTTTTCGATCACATCTCAGCGTCTAGCCAGGTTTTGCTTATGTAATAAATCATTTATCATCATTTTCCTTCCTCTCAAATGAGAGTTCTGCTAACTGCTGTTGTTAAGATGGCATTGTAAAATAAACTGACTCCCCTTCAATTAGCTTAGCCAGTAGTAGGGAAGTCAACAATAATTGCTTGAGGTCTTGAAAAGCAACTTTGCATTCATCATTCCATTAAAAATCCTTTTTTTTTCCTTTGAGCAACAAGAAGAAAGATAGGCATCAATTGAAGGATTTTGAAATAAAGTAGCTGAGAACAACAATTTGATCGACCAATCATTATATATCATTCTTGCTTTTTGACGATGCCATGTTTTGGATCACTTGGAGCTGATCTAGATTAGCATCTATCCCACGTTGGGTGACCAAATAACTAAGGAACTTACTAGACGTGACTTCAAAGGAGCACTTTGTAGGTTTAAGTCGCATCTTATATTTTTGACATAGCTGTAACATTCCTTGAGGTGTGCCATCAATGTACATCTCTATAGTTCTATCAAGCATGTCTTCAAACATCTTATTTACCAATTGTTAATAAGTGGCTTCAGCATTTTTTAAGCCAAAGGGCATCACTTTGTAGCATTAGATCCTTTGCACCAAAATAAATGTTGTCCTTTCTTAGTCATAAGGATGCATGAGTATCTAGTTGTAGCCTAAAAAAGAGTACAAGAAAGAAAGTAGCGAAGTTATGTCAAGTACTTGGTCAATGTGAAATAGAGGGAAACTGTCTATAGGGTAGACTTTATTTAGGTCGGTTAAGTCGATACATACTCTTTACTTCCCATTTTTCTTCTTCATAATAACCACGTTTGCAAGCCAATTGGGATAATGTACTTCTCATATGAACCTTACTTCTAACAATTATACGACTTATTTGTTGACTACTAGGTTGTGATTGCCTCCAAATTTCCTCCATTTTTGGAGTACCAACTTACGCTTTGGGTCACTATTCAACTTATGAGTGATGACACTCGGGTTGATTCCAGGCATGTCTATTTGCGACAAGGTGAAACAGTCTTGGTTATCTTTAAGAAAATCATTCAATCTAGTTTGTACCTTGGGCTCTAATAAAGATACTATATTAATGACTCGATTACGGTGTGCAAGATTGATTTGTCCTTCATTGAGCTCTTCAATATACGACTCTTTTCTTTTGGATTGCGACTCAGTTCCTGGCTCATTCACCATCTATAATTGCTATAAGATATTGTCCTTGAGTTTAAAGGCGGCGAGGAGCACCCTCGAGCTGCTTCTTGGTTGCTTTTAATTTCTCGGATACCCCGATTTGTAGAGAACTTGATCACATGGTGGTAAGTAGAGGGGATGGCTTTGACGAATGGATCCATGTTGGTACGAGTATAATACTATAGGCAGAGAGGCAATCCATGACTAGGAAATTGGTCAACTTGTTCTCTCCTCCAACAAAGATTGGAAGTAGAATTTTGCCAACCATGATAGTCGACTTGCCATTGAACCCAACTAGGGTCGCCATTGCCTTTCGAATCTATGACTTGTCAATGTCCATCTCTTCCAAAAAGCTATCATGAAGAGAATATTGGTAGAGTTTCCATTATCAACTATGATGCGATTAACTTGGAAGTTTGCGATTGGAAGGGATATGACCAAAGCATTATCTTGTGGTCTACATAACTTTACAGCCTCTTCTTCGAGGAAAGAAATGACATGATTAATCAAGGAATTAGATGACATATCTCTGACAACTGAAGACTTTACTTGTCTAAGGTGGTTTTGAAATAAAGAAAGACATCATAGAGGATAGAGCCTTTGGTTATGGCACCCACAGCCTTCTTTAGCAGAGGTGGTGATGGAGCCTTGCTTTGGCCTTGTTTACCTTGTCCACCATCTTATCCGTAGGTCTTTTATCCTTTTTCACTTAAGAATTCTTTGAGGTAACCCTTTTTTAGTAGTTTGGCAATCTCGAGGTGAAGTGCTTTATAATCAATTGTGGTATGTCCATGATCTCAATGGAATTCATAATATTGCTTCATATTGTTTCATTCGTTAAGAGCTATCATTTTGTTTGGCCACCAAATATAATCTTTTCCTTACAATTGCATGACAAGTTCTTATGATGTTGCATCCATCCTTGATCTTTTTCTTGTTGCCTTTGGCTATTCCTTTTGTAGCCCTTATATGACTTGTTGACTTGCTCGGGGTTTGTCAAGTGGAATGCACGCTAATTGAATTTAAGCTTTTCCATTCTAGTGGTCTTATCAATTTGTTCTAGGTCAATAGGACCTTAAACATGAGCCAAAACATCCACAATCGTCTTCGATCACTTGTTGTATACCTTCTTCAAGAATATTGAGGAAGAAGTCCTTTATTGAGCGCAAAAGAACAATCAAATCATGATAGCTCAGTTATCCTACTAAAGCCTTGCAAAAATGCTTGATGTAATCCTTTAGAGATTCACCAGGTTATTGAACGACCATGCACAACTCTTCTGATGATGATCCTTGGTTGATGTGGGCTGAATAGCTTTCTAAAAACTACTTATTGAGCTCTTTGAATGTGTTGATGGAGGCTAGTTCTAGTTGGCAAAGCCAATTTAGAGTGAACCTCTTGAAGCTTTAAGGAAAAAGCTTGCACATTATTACATTTCGTGACTCCTTTGGAAGGTTCGTTCCATGCATTAGTTGTTGCGATCATGCCATCAAACTTTGGGAGAATAAGGGTATGGAACCCACACGGCATTTCAATGTCTACCCCCGCTTGAATGAGAGGTGATTGTTCTCCTTCCTTGAGTACCTCTTCATACGAGGTTGGGTGTCCTAGAGCTTGCATCATATGTTCCTCCATGGATATGACTTCCTCAATAATAACCTTTTTAAGATTGATCGCACTCATCACCATGACAACATTTAAAACAATCACAAGTGGTTACATAGCTTGTGAATTTGTGTCAATCACGTTGATTGTGGTTGTCCCATCGGTCATGTTCATTCCTACGGGTGTTAATTGAGCGGATGAAAGTTAGTTGGCTAGCTTCAAGTTGACCTACAATGAGAACAAAGCATAAAGTGCAATGAAAATAAATAGACGCATGTAATTATAGTAGTTTACCTCCAGAATAGAGGCAACATCCACTATAGGGTCTCAGTGGGTTTCACTATATCAAGTAAAAGTGCAATTATTGAGGTGATTAAGAATAGAAGAGAGATAAGGGGTTTTAGAGAGAAAAAGTAGAGAGAGTGAAGGTGTCTAGATTACAAAGGGTGTCTAATATGTGGAATCAACCCCGTATTCATAGATGACAAATTAGGTCTCCTACTTGTCAGAATTTGAAGATGATTTTGAGTTGACTAAGAAGAGGGTAACTTCTTTGTTTGTCTCTAGTTGACTTTCTCGTTTGCTTGTTTTCTTATTTGTCTTGAGATTGCTTATCCTCCAAGATTGACATGATTCTTGTCTTTATTAATAAATTTGTTTATTCTCCAAGAATGATCTTTTCTTGATTGATTCCATGTGGACCTCGCTGGTCTTCAGTTGATTATCAGCTGCAATCAACTTCCCATCTCTAGACGATTTGGCCAATCGGCCTCCTTCAGTCGATTCTTTCAAGCGATTAGTTGACACACGTACGATGGAGCTCATGGTGCTATAGTTATCCCCAACACAAGTAAATTCCTTTTTTTTCCTGCCACACTCTATAGGCATTGAAATTGAAGAATTATCTTCACCAACTTTTGGAAAATTGGAATTGGAAGGAGAGAAAATAAGTAAGAAAGATTGCTTTAGACTTTGTTTTTAAAAAAAAAAAAAAAAAAAAAAAAAAAAAAAAAAAACAAAGAAAGATTGTCATTTTTTTTTTCTCTAGTCTCTATGCATGTTGAGGTTCAGAAAGTCTCTTCCAACTTTCAAGTTTTCTTTTATGTAAATTTACCATATATGTTTCGAAAGGAAAGCCAACTAGCCAAAAGTAGATAGAGCATACGGAGGCAGAGGCTGAGGGGAAGGGTGATTGGTGGGGTGAGGTGAGAAAGGGTTAGGGTTTTGTTTGAGTTATTTTGGTATATTTTTACTTATTTATTTAGGTCTTCTTAGTTTTTTCTCTCGTTTTTGTTTTCTTTTTTAAGAGTAGTTTGGACAATTTTGATGTCAAAATTGGGTGTTGATTTAATAAAAACATAGATTTGTATATTAAATATAACATAATAGTATGCATTTGATAATTTGATAAAATCAAAAACCAATTATATACTTTTTTAATAAACTTAAAATACCAGTACAAAAAGATAAATAACCCATGTGTGTGTATATATATATGAATTATTTTTTTTCTCTGTCCAGCTTCATAGTTGAGGAGAAAGAGCAACATTTTTCTTTTGGCGGGTGAGAAAAAAGCAACGTTATTTTATTGCTTATGGACATGTAGAACAGAAAAAAGTACCTTTTGGCCTTTATTAATGAATTTACTTCATTATTAGTTTAAAACGAGCACGTTGGATAATTGTTAATGAATTCACATGGAGCCACCTACTCCCACGTGAAAAAAAAAAAAAAAAAAATCGAAGAACTACAATTGTGCTGCACATCATTATATTGTTAGCCACTTAATCAAACCAATCTTCGTATAGAAATATTTACCTTCCAACAATTAGTGCTCATGTCTGAACTCTTCTGATTACTTTAGAATTGCTTTTTTTCTTTAAAGGACTTAGAATTGCTATTAATTAAGCACAAATGAAACTGGGTTAGTACAGAATTACTTTAGAATTGCTGATCCAAATTCATGTCTGTTTATAGCATATAATGGAGCAGGTAATTTTATTATTCTTGCCGTTGATTGCCGTCGCCGCGGCTTCCCACTCAATCGTCAACACTCTGCCGGACTTCCCTGGCGACCTTCCTTTCAAACTTGAAACTGGCTTAGTACAGCTTATTTTTACGATCTAATTATATGTAACCATTTTTGTTACTTAACTTTTATTTTATTTTTTTTATTAAAACTAAATAAGGTACGTGGGCGTGGGAGATCTGGAGGATTTGCAGCTTTTCTACTACTTCGTTGAGTCTGAAGGGAATCCTGAAAATGACCTTCTCTTGCTTTCGCTTACCGGCGGTCCGCGTTGCCCCTCTGTCTCTGCCCTTCTTTATGAAATCGGTGGGTATGATTTATTTTTTCTTTTTCTAATATGAGGTCCAACTGCGTCCTCTCTAGTTTAGGGTGTTTAAATACATTGATTTAAATAAAAAAAAAAAGTCATTTTATGCCGATGTTCCTATCATATAATTTCTTTTACAGAATTTGAATCATTACATTTTCAGTTTAAATTAACAATTCGAATTAAATGCTATAGTCTCACTCTACTGTCTCGTTGATGGATTTAGCGATCAATGGCCTTAAGTCTTTTGAACATAAGTAGTTGGTGATAGATTTTGAGGGGTGTAGTTTTGGGCCTAAATAATTTCTCTATTCTAATAAGATCAGCAAGAGAATCAAAATCTTAACATCTTCTGCTTCCACCCTACAACATTTTTTTGGTACGAGCTTATGTAAATATTTCAACAATAACAAAATACTCTTATTATAACAAAAACTTCAATTTTTGTGGTCGGAGTTGTGTGTGTTGTTTAAAAAATAAAAAAAAAAACCTTCATTAGTAGTTGGGTCACTGATACGATAGGTTGGTGATACAGCCATGATTTTTTTTCCCCGTGTAAAAGTTAAAATTAAATCAAAACTTTGAAACAAATTAATAATACAATAAACGCTAGGAACATAAGTAAAATAGAGATTTCTTTTTTATGGACCTTTACATTAATTCATATGCCTTTTTTCCCCTCCAAATATATTATTTCGAACTTAAGTAGTGGTGTAGTCTATTTAAAAAAAATTTGTGCAGTCTTATTTTGATTTGGGTTTAAATTTGAACTAATAAGATATAATTATTAATTATAAGTAAACTAAAGGCTCATATGAATTTAAAAGAATCAATACAAAATTTGACGTTAGAAAATTCAAGGCGCGCGTCACAATAAGAGCGAACACAAGCAAAACTACAAAAGGTTAAAAAACCACCTCCTGGGCCCAAACAGCTGGCTTGATGCAATGATGATATCATACCTGGTTGAACAATTAGTCGACTAACCTTCTGGTCTTGGACCCTACCCAACAAAATCTCACAATTGGTTGTAGAACGGACCAGTGGCCAGTCTATAAGTGTAAGAAAAAACTTCACTTTTTAAGCTAGCTTTTGAGGTTAAGATAAAAAGATCGGATATTACCTAACACTGATATTAGAGATAAGTTAACTAACAAGTCTCAAGTCTCAGTCTAATTTGAGAAATCAGGTTGATAGTTATCCGAATCAGAGCCCGATGTATGATAGGAGAGATTGTTGAAGAAATCCTATATCAGCTATGGAAAGAGATAACGGTAAATTTATTAAAAAAAAAAACCTTATCCTTGAGTTAGTTTTTGAGGTATAACGGTAAATTTATAAAAAAAAAAACTTATCTTTGAGTTAGTTTTTGAGGTTGAGAAGATCAACACCACCCAACGCTTATCATCTAACCCACGACAATACACTCGTTCCCAACAGGAGTGTTTTCTCTTTCATGATTTTTGCTTTATAACGTGCCTCAGCTACTTTTTTGGTTCCATTTGGATACAAGGTTAATTACTTGTTAAATCCAAGATTTTCTTCAAAACAACGTTTGGTAAAGAAAAAGAAAATGTAACAATTGATTTGACAATTTTGGTCAAAAAAGGACCCTAAATATGAAAACACCACCCCTTATTTCAATATTCTTGAATTTATCTTTTAAACCACACATTTAAAACTGCATACTTCAAACGACACACATTGAACCAACGAACCAAATGGACCTTTTTTTTTTTTTTGTTTTTTTACAATTTTTTTAGGCAAATTAGTAATTTGATTGTTTTGTTAAGAGAAAATTTGTGCTTACATAATTATGTTAACGTGGAATTAACTGGTTCATTGCGAGGACAAACATAAGTATTGTGAAGAAAAAAATACTTTTTTTTAGAAGGCTGTCAAATATTCCACCATTTTTGCAAATACTTAAGTTAATAGATTAATTAGTTTAAGACTAGTCTGAAAAGCTCAATTGAAAAGGAAAATTGGTAAGTTTAATCCCGCAACTCGTGTAAAAAAAAAAGAAAGGCATAAGTTTAAGACTTGCCCAAAATATTTTCTTGCAAGTCTTGTCTTGTTCTTTTTCCCTCTTTGTTTTAAACATCTTCTGTTGAATCGTTAAAATATTTGTAATACTTTTTGATGTTAAAATCCGTCAACTTTCAAAGAAGAACCAGATAATTAATCTTTAGATTGAAGTCTAACTCTAAGAGGTCATACAACTACGAAAATATGAATAAAAATTTGGAAAATAAGAAAAGAAACACTTCAGGATTAGCCTGGTTTGGCACAAGAGGGACTACGTCCACTGTAGTTGCTCAAGTTTTGTGGAATTCGTAGAATTTACACACTGATCAACTCTCTCTTACAACTTACAAAGTCCCGTAAACATATACGTACGAAAGATAGTAAGTGCTCAAGATAAATGAAATTTCGGGCCCTCAAATTCGCTTTAGCTCCATCCTCTGCCTATTTATGGGAGCTAGTCTCATCTTTTGTTGTCGAAAATGGCTCAATGTGGTCCATCCTGCGTCCTCCATGTTCAGGGCCCATAATATATCATCCTCTTACCACTCCAGGATCATGGAGGATGTGCTTGTGCATTTGGAAGCTATGTACAGTCGTGAGTACGTCAAAGGTTACTCCGAATATTTTGGAAGTCGAAAGATTGTGACTGAGAACAGATCTTTCTTAGCGAGAGTTGGGAGAAATTTCAATGCCTCACAAGTTGCTATCACACAATTGTTGCTTATATGCAGCTCGTTGTCTCCAAACTGGTCGCAAGTGCTGTGGCAACTTGTTTATTTAACTGGTCGCATATTTTTCTCAGGTGGTCGATATGCAACGAGTTTTGCTCTTGGACTTGTTGCTTAGTGACTAGCTAGTGGTCTATTGAGCAAGTTAAGCTCTCTCCTAGTCATGATAAATCAGACACGTTAATGCCAGAGTTGGGTGCTCTTCGTCTTTAAGCTGAGGAAATTTGGATTGCTATTTGTCAATGGTCTTTCAGAGCTTCATAGATAACTTGGAAAAAATGATAGATGTAATCCAGCGTTGGTAACAATATATACTGAAGCCAAAACTTCTTTTAAAGTTCAAGACCATGTAACCAACAATGAGATTATTCTTTTTACAAAACATTTATAACAAATACTAAATTCTTTTAAAGCTTAACTTTATGGTTTTGAGGCTTTTTTTTTTTTTTTTTTGGTAAATGGCTAAACACGACTCTCGCTCTTGGGATAGTAGGGAACAAAGGGAAAAGATTACTCAAATTAATTTAAAAAATTAATACATGCATCTCTCCCTTCCCTACTTATTATCGTTTTCTTATATATATATATATATATATATATATATATATATATATATTGATAAGGAATGTTTTTCAAATAAGAAATGTAACTTGTGTATTGACCAAGGCAAAAATCATGGGATGCAAAAATCATGGGGTAATGATTGAGCAAAAGGTTGGCAGTTGACAAAGCCCATAATTCATGGGATAATGATCAAGAAAATCCTAATACAGCAAGTCTACGCTAACAAGGAAAGCTTCATCATATCACATTGATTATAGGCATCATGTAATTAAGTCTTTTATGCTGTCTATGGCCTAATTCTGTAATATTAAAAAGCTCATGTATAAATATATGTATTTGAACAATGAAATAAAAATCAATTAGAGCTTTACCAAAATTCAAAAAATTATTTCATGGTATCGGACCAGAAAAACTTGCAAGCAAAATAAAATACCAGCCACTCATTTCTATTCAAAAAAAAAAATGGAAGAGCCACAGCTTACAATTCAATCGTTTCATCAAGTTGCTAGCCTTGTATCAATCAGATTGAGCTCCAACAATTATCTTTTCTGGTGGTCATAAATTCTTCATCTTGCTCGTAGTCTCGATGTGCTCCATCATTTTCGAAAAGATGGTGGAAAACCAGCGGCACAAAAGGAAGATAAGACTGTGAATCCAGCCTACACTCAGTGGGTGACCAATGACGGGTTACTCGTCTCATGGCTTCTCGGTATGATAAGTCAAGAAGCCCAACCATCCATCAACGAAGAGGCTATGGCCTGTGATCTTTGGAGTACGTTGGAAGAACAATTGCTTCCGACAACCATTGAGAAAGAGAGACTGCTCAAAAATATGCTCATGACCTTAAAGAAAGGGTCATGTTCCCTAGACGAGTATGTAAAAGAGTTCAAGTCTATTTGTGACAATCTTGCAGCCATCAAGAAACCCGTCTCTGACCTCAATAAGGCGTTTCAGTTTGCTCGTGGTCTAGGACCAAAATATGAAAATTTTCATCTTGCCATGGCGACAAAGCCTCCCTATCCTACTTTCAATCAATTTGTTCTTGCTCTTCAAGGGCATGAACAAACTCTTACTGCCCAAAAAGAAGAAGAGAAAGTCTACATCGAGCATGCTCAAGCCTTTTTTACTCAACGAGGACGTGGACGCGGCGGTAGAGGAGGTCGTGGCATTTTTAACTCTAAAGGGAAAGGCTTCACTTCAGCAGGTTGCTATAATAACAGCCCAGGATCTCCTTCTGGCAATCCAAAGGCAGAAAAAAGAAGCGAACAAAACCAAGCTTTTGAGAAAGATGGTAAGGTAGCTTGTCAAATTTGTGGAAGAATGAATCATCTTGCTTTTGATTGTTGGTATAGGTTTGATTATTCATATCAATCAGAGGACCTTCCACAAGCCTTGGCTGCTCTCAATATGAACAAAGAGGATCATTCCTTTTATGTGGATTCGGGTGCAACAACACATATGACAAATAATGCAGGTATTTTATCTCACCTAAAACCATATAAAGGTGATGATATTGTTTATGTTGGAAATGGAAATAAGATGCCTATTACTCACATTGGAGATGCTCGTGTTGAAAAACTAGATTTGAAAGATGTACTAGTGGTTCCT
>CAMOHE010054442.1:41224-52343 GCA_946598075.1 Artocarpus hirsutus | reverse complement strand
AAGATTTGGTATATGAATAATAAATGAATTCTTTATTGATAAAAATGTCTTCAAAAACTCATTACATTTTTACTCCTTAGGGCATACATGTCTAACAATGGTTAGCATGAATAACATGCTATAGGCTTGCTCAACATGAAGATTATGAGACTACAAAGTAGATCTTAGATAATCTTGAAGACATGTTTGGGGGCCAAGCCCTAACAAAATGGCAAGAGGTTCTTTGAAAACTTTTGAACTACAAACAAAGACTGGGGACTTCTGTGAAGGAGTATATGATATTGGTCATGGGTTACCTCGTCGAGACTCAAACCCATGGAGCTGATATCGATGCCGAGTTACAGATGACTATGGTTTTTGAGACTCTATTTAAGGAGTCCATCCCATTTGGAGCTTTATATAATTTGAGCAATAGGCAGGGTGTGACCTTAACTGAGCTGATGAAGTAGTTATAGGAGTTCAAAAATCAGATTAGGGAAACTCCTATAGATGGTGAGGCTAACTTAGCAGCTTCATTTGATTCCAATCCTAACCAAGGAATGGAAGGAAGTAGAGGGCTAAGAAGGGGAAATCTTCTACTCTGGTAAATGGCAATAATAAGAAGAAGAAAAAGAAGAACCCAAAGTAGCAGCTGAAGTGCTTCTATGTGGGCAAGTTGGGAACATAAAGAAAAGTTGTAAGGACTTCCTTTCTCAAGGGGGTAAGTGTGAACTTTTAGTTATTGAAACTTGTTTAATTGAGGAATCACATGACACTTAGGTCATCACATCTGGAGCAACTAATCATATTTGTGTTTCTCTATAGGGGTTTAAAGAAATAAGAAGTCTGCTACATGAGGGCTTCATGTTGCGGATGGGCAATGGATCTTTGGTGCTTGCTAAAGCAGTGGGAGATGTCCATCTTTATTTTGATAATTATAGGATTTTAGTTTTGAAAGATTGTTTTTATCTTCCTAGACTTAAAAGGAATTTGATATCTATAGCTTGTTTATTTAAAGATTCTTATTCTTCTTTTAAAAATAAACTGGTAATTCATAAAAATAAATCTTTTATCTATGATGGATGGATGTAAAACACTCTACATTTTATCAAACTTAATATGGACATATTGCCTAACACTGAGGTTAATGATAATAACTCTAAAAGACTTAAGACTTCTCACTCTAATAAGACTTATCTTTGGCATTTGTGATTAGATCGTATTAGCCTAAATAGGACTCAAAGGTTGGTAATGGATGGACTTTTAGGTCATTTAAAGATGGAATCTATACCACAATGTGAATCTTGTTTGGAGGACAAAATGACTAAAAGACCAATTGGGTCCAAGGGCAATAGGGCCGAAGGGGATCTAGAATTTGTACATAGTGATGTTTGTGTTCTATGAACATCAAGGCATGATGAAGGTATGAGTAATTCGTCACTTGTACAGATGATTACTTAAGATATGGGTATGTCTGCCGAATGCATCATAACTTTTGATAAATTCAAGGAGTTTTAGGCTGAGGCAAAAAAGCAATTAGGTAAACTCATAAAGGCACTTCGATCCGATTGAAGTGGTAAATACCTCTCTGATGCATTCTTGGAACACTTATTAGAGAATGAGATTTTATCCCATTTGACTGCGCTAGGCACTCCGTAATAGAATAGCGTAGTTGAGAGAAGAAATAGGACTTTGTTGAATATGGTTAGGTCCATGATGAGTTATTCGACATTACCTTTATCCTTTTGGGGGTATGCACTACAAACCATATGTCATCTTTTGAACAAAATGCCTTCAAAATTGGTTCCTAACACTCCTCACATGTTGTGGATGGGTAAGAAGACATCCTTAAACCATATTTGCCTATGGGAATATCCGGCTCATGTCCTATTGTAACACCCTGAAATTAATTAGACGCTATTAATAAGTAAAATGGTGAATTAGTGTGCCATAATGGGTATTTTGAACTTAATTTGATTATTTCGTGGAATTTCTAAATTTATGATATTTTGGTTATTTTAATGATTTTTAATCACTCTTAATTATTTTAAATTTCTATTTTAGAATTTTGAAACAAAACAATTTGTCAAATACCAAACATGTCCCATTTGAAAAACCGTGTGCTACACACATGGTTTTCCTTCACTGGTTTTGCCTCTCCTTTCTCTATTTATCTCTCTCTCTCTCTTTCATTTTTACTCATTTCTCTTTCTTTTCCCGTGCATCTCTCCCTCTCTTTCTCTCTCGGTTTCTCTCTATCTCTCTCAAAATTTTTGAAGTAAAAATTCAATTTCAAGCTTTGGGTTAGTGGATTGAAGGCTCGAGAACGTGATTGAGCAACCACAAACTCGATTCAAAGCTTAATCCAATGTTAGTTTTCAAATTTTCAAAACTTTTTAAATTTTTAAATTTTTCTTGCATTTCAAAATCTAAGCTTTTCTAAGCTTAGAAAACCTTCAATCTAGTTTAGATGAACTTAGAATAACTAGAATACAAACTTCGTTTCATCAAAAACGGATTTAAATGAAGATTTTTTATTTTTCTCCATTTTTCTCTATTTTTGGATTTTTCTAAAAATTTTGTTTAAAACTTGTTTTAAAGCATTAAAAAGTAATCTACTATGTTTTTTTTATCAATTATAATCATTACCCATGACTGAGAATTGAGAAAACAGGTTGAAATTGGAGATTTGGGCTCGGGGAGGCCGAGACCTGTGCTTGGAAAATTCTAGAATTTTTCCAGATCGACAGGCCAGATTCATACGATCGGAAGGCCGAACCAGGGGATCGGTAGGCCGGCCGGGCATGGTGAAATTTTGTAATTTTTTACTTGTTTTCATCGTTTTGAACCTCGATTGAAATTTCAATTTTGTAAAATGATTTTATAAACCTAAATGGCACACTAGGATACCATGAGATGATTTAGCAACATAGTATATCTTAGGTTAAATATTGATAAACTAAGTTATTATACATTTAAGGTTGTAAGTGGATCCTTGGAGCTAACGTATAACGGACCTAGATTTCGGTGAGGGACACCGACACTAGTATTGAGGTAGGACTTCTACCCCTTTCTTGGTAGCTAGTTTCAAATGTTTTGGTCACAAAGGAATTTTTAACAAAAAGTTTTCAAATGATTGGTTGAAAATATATTTTTGTTGATTGATTTTATAAACAGTAGAATTAAGGTGATTTTCATGATAAATCTCATAATGAATATAAATGACTATACTTGGTAAAAGAGATTTCAATAATCATAAAAAGATATATGTATATTTTGGGGCATGATGCCATAGTGCGCGACCTTGGGGGTAGGTCCCGAAACCTAGCTGGGCCACTACGGAGGTGATTTACATATAGTTTGCTTAGGAAAATAAAATGTTATTCTTTCTGGTCAACCCATTTAAACTGTTTCAGTAAGGAAAGCTTTTATTAAATTTTCATCTATTTATTTATTTGTTCTAGTTCTTTTTCTATATATTCATTTGAATAATGAAATTTCTTTTAAAATTTAATATTTTTGAAATATAGTCCTACTGAGCCTTTTGGTCATGTTTTATTTGTTTTAAAATCTTACTCCTTAGGTGGATATCAGCTTAGGATTGGAGAAGAGTTCGTTGACCAGACTTGCGACTAGTAGAAGATTTGGGTAGGTTGTAGAACAAACAACAATTCAAGGTATGTAAAATCTTAACTTTCCCTTTTATTTTGGATTGTGGTTGTATTGTAATATTGTCAGTACTATGTGTGTGTACAAGATGTAGGTCAATGGGACTCATTCTCATTCCTCTGTAGTTTTTGTTATCTTGTCCTTAATGTTTATTTTATCATTATTCTCATTTTTTAAGAAAACTATAATTGCTTGCCTTTAAATTGGTTTTAAAATTATCATATCTTTATTAATAAAATTGATTCTAAAACCCAATTTTTAACTAAATTACTATTTAATTAACTTAATTAATCTACCATGTCACCTCCCGTACCCTAAGGCATGACACCTATATAAGGAAATGAACAAGTTGGAAGCACGTTTGAAAGTTTGTGTATTTGTAGGATATCCAAAAGGGAGTAAAAAGGGTTATTTCTATAACCCAAAAGACAATAAAGTAGTGGTTTAAATGAATGCAACATTCCTTGAGGAAAGTTACATGAACAACTTTAAGCCTTAAAGTAAAGTGGTACTCAAGTAGTTGGTGAGTGATTCGAGGACTATGGGTTCCAGTTGAAACTAATCCAATCAATATAGAAAACTGACTAAACAACAACTTAAGAGGCTTTGGCATTGTGGGAGGATTAGGTGTCAACCCAAGAGGTATATGCTCAATGGTAAAGCCTACTTGGTTGAACCAGTTGAACATGACATGGATCCTTACACTTAGGCAGGGGCTATAGAGGATGTTGATTCAATGCTCTAGACAGAAGCCATGAACATTGAGATAAAGTCTATGGCGATTAATTGAGTCTAGGAACTTATGGATCTTCTCGAAGGGGTAAAACCTATAGGGTGTAAGTGGATTTATAAAAGAAAGAGAGTAGCAGATGGAAAAGTTGAAACCTATATGGCTAGTCTAGTAGTTAAGGGATACATGCAAAAGGAAGGAATCGATTATGAGGAAAACTTTTTGCCTGTAGCCATGCTTAAGTCCATTTGCATTCTGTTATCAATAGCTACTATTGTGGCCTTTTTGAGTGGCTATCTTGAAGAGTCCATATATATGGTACAGCTAGACGAGTTCAAAGCTAAGAATCAAAAGGATAAGCTTTGTAAGCTGTTAAAGTCAATTTATGGACTTAAGTAGGCTTCTTGTTCTTGAAACATAAAATTTGATCAGGTGATCAAGACTTATGGGTTCAAACAAAATGTGGACAATGTGTTTATAAACCCATTAAAGATGAGAAGGTAGTTTTTCTACTGCTTTGTGTAGGTGACATTCTGCTAATTGGCAATGACATTAGGGCATTGTCATCGGTCAAATTATGGTTGACCAAGCACTTTGAAGTGAAAGTCTTGGGTGAAGCTTATTATATTCTTGATATCTAGATCTTTTGGGATAGGAAGAACAAAATGACAGCTTTGTCCTAAGCTACATATATAGATAAAATTCTTGAGAAGTATGCAATGTTGAATTCTAAGAAAGGTGGGCAACCATCTATGTTTAGAATTACTCTTTTGAAGAAAGACTTACCAATGTTTGATGAAGAAAGAAAATACATGAAGAAGGTGCCTATGCTTTGGTGGTGGGTAGTCTTATATATGTTATGCTTTGCACATGACCAGACATTTGTTATGCGGTTAGGATAGTAAGTCAATTTTAGTCAGATCCAAGACCAAACCACTAGGTTGTAGTCAAGCATATTTTCTAGTATCTAAAAAATACTCGAGGATATATGCTTGTGTATCCAGGTGAGGATCTCATGCCTCTAGGATATACCGATTTGGATTTTCAATCTATTTGGATTCGAGTAGATCGAATTTTGGTTTTGTGTTTACTTTGGGTAACTGTGCTTTTGTTTGGAGAAGTGTCAAGCAAGATTGCACTTCAGATTTAACAATGGAGGCCGAGTATGTAGTAGTTAGTGATGCTTTAAAAGAAGCAGTATGGCTTTGTAAGTTCCTTAGGGATCTTGAGGAGTTTTTGAGAGGCATGTGGAGGCTACGGGGATGTGAGATATGTCATATTTACTTACTTATTGCAAGTTGTAGATTGTTAGACATGATGCCTAAAGGAGTAAAGCATATTTATTGAAAGTATCATGTGATAAAAGACTTCATTAAGGGTGGCCATGTTGTTGCATGCAAAATTGTATCTGAGCACAATTTAGCTGATCCATTCACGAAGACACTAGCTATGAGAGTTTTCGAGAGGCATGTGGAGGCTACGGGGATGCGAGATATGTCATATTTACTTACTTATTGCAAGTGATAGATTGTTAGACATGATGCCTAAAGGAGTAAATGTTGTAATATGTCTTTGAAAGCATTTTATCAATAAAGTGTTTATTAATTATTCATATACCAAATGCTGTCGTTTTTACATTCATTTCTGTTGGATGTATAATAAGCAAACAAAAGTCTAAGACTATCGGTCTAAATCTTTAAGAATCATGCATATGATAGACAGATTATGCATAAGACATGAGTCTTAAAGATGATGGTCTAAATCATAAGATCTGCAATCAAGGGAATAAAGTTGGGCATTTTATTCATACTAAGATTGTTATGTTGTCTACATACCTAATAGGAGATGGCTTGTCTTGATCGTCAGAGTGGGACTCCACGAGTAGAAATATTGGTGCATTGTCATAGGTGACGATGTATTGGATCACGGACATAAAAGTTGAACTGATTTGGATTAATAATTCCATTTGTGCAAATCAATTCACTTTAGACAATCATATGTATTGTGTCTTAATTTTGAAATCACTAAAGGGCCTGTTATCATGATTTATATCTTTTGATGTACCAAAGGGTGACATCCTGAGTTAATGATGGCACGTATACCGATGCATTGGTGACATGACTCTTGATTGCATAGACTTATTATTCATAGATATAGAATCCATAGCTCTTTTTGTAGAGTCAGTGATATTCTCTTATATGCGTTATCTTGTAAATGAAAGACTAGAGTACTCAACCATTTGAATGCATAGGTGTAATCAAATGGTATATTGTCTTTGGATAGTAAGTATTCCAATGGTGTGATAATAGAATGTAAGATAAAAATAATCGGAAAGGTAAAACATATTTTATCTTTAAGCTGATTAGGAATATTTTAAGGAGATGTGACACGTTATAATATGTCATGGACGATTAACTTATTGAAGTTTTGTAATTTTATATAGTTTGAGAGTACAGCTCTAAGCTTTTAGTGGAGCACCGTTAGAGCTGATAATTATAAAGCATGTATTTGGGATATTATATTTTCTAATTATAGGAGCTTGAACTATATATGTCCATCGGGTCCCCATTGCTAGCTCATAATAAAATCTTGTAACGATACAGTATGTTTTTCCAACATATTGGTGACTTATGTTAAATTATTAGATTGGCTAAAATTTGACAGTGAAAATCAATGATTCATATTAGTTTATCGGTTGAATTAATTTTGCAAATTAATTTAGGATAAACATGTTGAATTATTTAGGTAATATTTTATTTTCTATAGGATTATCTAGATATGATTGTTTTAATTAGATAACTTTTCTATTGGATTATTGGAATTAAAACTGAGACTCTATTCAAGATTCTCTGGTGGAAAATAAGATATTAGCAAGGATTAAATGACCGCAAGTTCGACAGGCTAATCTCCCAGTTTAGCCTATCGATCCTACGATAATTTGCATATGCATTTTAGACGTGATTTTCATCAAAAGTTGATCTAGATTCTAATTTTGAGTCCTTATATGAGATTCGACCACTACAAATAGAGGGTGAGTTTTCCTTGTCATTTAGATCAGTTGAGAAGTATAGAGTGAATACTCTAGTTTGAGAAACTTTGAAACTCTGTGAAAGTTACTGTTTAACAGTACGAACTTTGGCTTTGGGTCTTCTCAAGTGGTTGGAAGGAGAGTCATCGAAAGAAGAGCTGTACGATGTATGACCACCCACACTCTGATCGTGGATAGAGATTAGCAAAGAGGAGCAGTTGGTTGAGGGTCTTTTGAAACGTTCTTCTCTACAAGAATTCGAGCCTACTTTGGTATACAAAGGATTAGTAAGATCTGTAATTAATTTATGTATATAGCATGTCTAACGTGTGTTTTGAAAAATATTCTGATTTAAAATTTTTAAAATTCCGCTGCATGCTCGTTTTTCCAACACTGAGTATAATTTTATTCCCACCTTATGCTAATAATGTCATAAACAAAAATATTTTAACTAAAACCACATAGCTATGTATGCCAAAATGAAAGCATTCAGTTTCAGATTTCTAAAAGCAAAGAAATTGATGGGGTTGGTACAAGAAGTCAATATTTGTATCTAAGAACTGGTAAAATGCTACTTTGAACACCAGGATTTACACACATGAAACACAGATTACTACTCAAGAAAATGACTAATTTTTTTTGAGGCCTGCTTTATAGGAAAAAGCTAAAACATTAAATGCAGTCCTTTAAGGCACTACTAAGCATTCCTTTGAATCATCGGAGTCCATCAACTCCTAAACTTTTATTCAACAATGCAAACAAACCCTCCAACTAACTTTCAACAACCTGATTACTAATGAAAAACAACCCATTCTAATTTCTAAGAACTAACTAACTAATAGCAGTCTTACTAACACAAATAGAGCCATTGAATAAAAACATTTGCCGCACGCACCAACGATTGTATGTGAGAATAATTGGTGTATGTGAGAATAATTGGTGTAACAAAAACACAATGCATTTCTATAGTAAACTTGGGAGAAATGCGAAAAAGGAGTCTAATGTTGACAGACAACATAATGAGCTTCTTGTAAAACATCATAGGGTTGAATCCAAAAAAAAAAAAAAAACGTTCTTGAAGTATCCTTTTGGGCTAGTAGCAGCAATGACCCTTAAACTTTAAAGTCTTTCTTACTTTGCCTTATGCATTTTAACAATTACCACTTTACCTCTTAAGATTTTAAAACTCCTAACTTTGCACCTTAAATTTTGAAAATAACCATTTTGTCCTTGAACTTTCAAAGCTCCTCATTTTGTATATTATTTTTCGATTTTTTGTTCAAACAGATAGAATTAAGCTGATGTGATTTGCACTTGGGTCACCTATAAGGATAAAAATGAGATTTTATCACTCACATATTTTTTTTTATGTTTACACTCTATCTACTCTTATTTAAGAATGGTCTATATACACATTTCTTCTCGACCTTGTTTGTCAATATTTTCTCATCTTTAATACATGATTCATCTTTTTTGGTATTCAAACTTAGATATCAGTGAACAATGTCGACTCATTAAATGAGTTATGTATTAAAAATGAGAAGAAATGTGCAGGCAAACCCTTTAGAAATAATAGTTTAGATAAAAAAGTAAAAGTGCCAAGTGAGACTATAAACGTGAAACAAAACTCAGGAGTAATAAAATCCTATTTTTGCCTTTATAGGTGATTCATATACGGATCACGAGCTTAATTTCGTTTATTTGAATGGACAGTGTCAATAGAAGACAGGGATGGTTTCTTGCTAAGCCCCAATTTTTTTTTTTTTTTGAAGACCAGTTTTTTAAAGGCAAAAGGAAAAATATTGGAGGGGGAAAAGATCCCCAATGTAATAAGTGTATGAAAGATCAAAGTGTTTAACAAATGGAAAACAAACTGAAAGAAGAAGATAAAGAAGAAGAATATGAGTAAATGATGAGAGAGACCAATAAAGACAACAATAGATGTGTTTACTTTACTATTTTGGAACCTAACAAAGAAAGAGAAAGTTTGGAGTTGAAAAAATCAAAGTATTTAACTGAAAACAAATTGGAAAAAGGTGATGGTTAAAAAATTATGGGATGAGAGAGAGCTTTGAAGCAAATGATGAAGACATGGGACAATTGACTAGCAAAGTAAAATTTGGCTTCATGGGGAGTGAGATGGAAAAAAAATGACAAAATAACTTAACCACAATGCCTAGAAGAATTAAAAATTAAAGAAAAAAGGAGCAGGAGGAAGAAGAAGAAGAAGAAGAAGACCTCAGAAAATGAAACAGAAAATGAAGAAAAGAAGAGAAACGAAAGAAGAAAAAGAAGAAGAAGACTGACACAAAGAAGAGAAGAGGAAAAAGAAAAAGAACAAAGTGGGAACCTTTAGACATTCTACTCCCTACGTTAAAATTCATTCCCCTAGATTGACATCTCCATCTCTCTTTCCCAACTCACAATCAAAACCCACATAAATTTGTGTAGTAAAACCCTAAAAATTAACAATATAACAATACCCAAAAGCAAAAAAATAAAAAGAATAAGAAGAAAAGACCTCAAAAAGAACAAATGAAGGAAAAAAGAGGAGAAATGAAGAAGAAGACAAAACAAAGAAGAGAGAAGAAAAAAGAGCGGAGCAAAATACCCAAAAGAAAAAAAATAAAAAGAGAAAAGGAAGAAGGAGAAGAAGAAGAAGAAGATATTAAAAAAATGAAAAAGAAATGAAGGAAAAGAAGAGACGAAACAAAGAAAACTATGCAGAGAAGAGTAGAGGAAAAAAAGGGAAAAAATAGCGAAACGGGCGCTTATGTGCTAAGAGGAGAATGATTTGCGCTTAGAGACTTTATTATATTTTTAAGATTGTTATCTTACTTCCTATTTATTTTTGTCTCACTCCAATAATTTTGGGAGTTTTGCAAATGTGTTATCTTTTTGAATTCTGGATTGAAATATGCTACATGGAAGAAAAACTCTTTGAAAAATGCCACAAGCTAATTGTTTTTTGATAATTTTACTCTTGCATTGATTCTTGTAAGTGGCATATAGTGAACAAGTTTTTTTTATAAGTAGCAAAAGTCAATCTACTGTTCAATAAGGTGATAGTGGGCATAAATATCTCAAGAATTTCCATGTTGTTTATTCTTTGTGAGTAGCATCGTTGGTCTAATAGGTTTGGCCTAAATCTACAAATTTGCCATAATTCTTATATTAAGCATTTAAGTGTGTAATTCTCTTAGAGAATAGTGAAGTTTGCATCTCGTAAAGTGGACGTAGCTCTTCATGGAGTGAACTACTATAATTCTTTGTGTCTGATATATACTTTTTTGAATTTACTTGCACGTAATTTAAGAGAGATTGACACAATGGTGAGAGTTGCTTTTTGAAATATTTGTTGTTCAATTTCCAACCTCAACAATTGAAGTTCGAAGGATGGCTTAAACTTCTAGTTTTTATTTAGAAACAACAAAAAAAAAAAGTTCTTGAAGGAATTCAGGCATGTTGATTACTCACACCTAAAACACTCAAATCTACAACAATATTGCCAACGAAGAAAGCAACCATAATCCTCCCATCGGAGGAAACAAATATTGTCAAGGCCATCAAATAGTGGGAGAGGAAGGCCTCTTTCATGCACCACTAATCCTCCCACCGGAGGAAACAGATATTGTCAGGGCCATCAAATAGTGGGAGAGGAAGGCCTCCTTCATGCACCACCATTTAGAAAGACAAGGTGGAGCATATGGGTG
>CAMOHE010054442.1:0-29054 GCA_946598075.1 Artocarpus hirsutus | reverse complement strand
ATGTAGATGACATTTTGCTTGTTGGTAATGACGTTGGGGCATTGTCATTCGTCAAATTATGGATGACTAAGCAATTTGACATGAAGGACTTAGATGAAGCTAATTATGTTCTGGGTATCCAAATCTTTCAAGATAGGAAGAAAAAAATGATAGCTTTATATAGAGTTACTCTTTCTAATAAAGACTCTCTAAAGTCTAATGAAGAAAGAGAATACATTAAAAAGGTGACTTATGCTTTGGTAGTAGGTAGTCTTATGTATGCCATGCTTTGCATATGGTCAGACATATGTTATGGGGTCAAAATAGTGAGTCGATTTCAGTTAGATCCAAGACCAAACCATTGGGTTGTGATCAAAATATTTTCAAGTACCTGAGAAGGATTAAAAGTTATGTGCTAGTGCATTCTGGTGAGGATTTAACACTTCTTGGGTGCATTGATTTGGATTTTCAATCCTGTTTAAATTTGAGAAGATCAACTTCAAGTTCTGTGTTTGCTCTAGGAAGAGGCACCACTGTTTGGAGAAATTTTAAGCAAGATTTTACTTCAGATTCAATGATGGAGTCCGAGTATATGGTAGCTAGTGAAGCTTCGAAAGAAATTGTGTAGCTATGCAAGTTCCTTGGGGATCTGTAGGTAGTTCTTGGTATGGGTATGCCGACATTGTTGTATTGTGATAACACTGCAGTAATAGCTAATGCTAAGAAACCATGATTTCACAAGAACAGTAAATATGTACATCGGGAATATCATATGATAAAGGACATCATGGTAAGTAGAATTGTGGCAATATTTAAGATCGCATCTGAGGACATTATAGCGTATCGAGGCTATAGGGTTGTGTAACATATCACATGTACTCACATTTACTCATTTAATCAATAAAGAGTTTATTACTTTCGTATATAAAATACTGCCCTCTTTATGTTCATTCATGTTGAATATATGATAAATAAATAAAAATCTAAGATTATCAGTCTACACCTTTAAGATTATGCATATGATTGAAAAATAATGCAGAAGACATGAATCTTAAAGGTGATAGTCTAAATAATAAGGTTTGCAATCGAGGGAATAAAGTTGGATGCTTTATTAATGCTAAGATTATTATGTTGTCTACATCCCTAATGGGAGATGACTTGTCTTGGTCATTGGAGTAGGACTCCAAGAGTAAAAATATTGGTATATTGTCATAGGTGATGATATATTAGGTTGGGACAAAAAGTTAAATTGATTTGATTAATAATTTCATTTGTTTAAATTAATTCACTTTAAACAATCATATGTATGATGTCTTAATCTTGAAATAAATTGATGGGCCCATATTTTTAACTTGTGTCTTTTGATGTACCAAAGGGCACAATCTTGATTTGATGATGGTATGCATACCGATATGTTAGAGACATAAACTTGTTATTCATAGATATAAAATCCATAGCTCTTTTGTAGAGTTAATGATATTCTCTTATAAACATTATCCTATAATTGAAAGACTAGAGCGTTTGGCCATTTGGATGCATAGGTGTAACCAAATGGTATATTATTTACGAATAGTAAGGATTCCAATGGTGAGATAATGGAACATAAGATAAAAATAATCGGGAAGATAAAAAAGAATTTATCCTTAAACCGATTATAAATATCCTATAGGAATATTACATATTATGATATGTCATGGACTATTAGCATATTGGAGCTTTGTAATTTTATATATTTCGAGAGTGCAGCTCTAAGCTTTTAGTGGAGTAGCAAAAAGTTGATAATTATAAAATATATGTATCTGGGATATGTTATTTTATAATTGTAGGAGCTTAATCTATATATGTTCATCAGGTCCCTTTTGCTAGCTCATAATAATTTCTGTAACGATACGGCATGTTTTTCCTACGTGTTGGTGGCTTGTGTTAATTATTAGGGTGGTTGGAATTTGATAGGGTGGATTTAATAATTCATGTTAGGTTATTGAATTAATTTTAAATTAATTCAAGATAAACATGTTGAATTTTTGGATGATTTTTATTTGATATAGGATTATCTTTAACACAAGTCACTAATATGTAGGCAAAATACGCCTATCATTACAAGAATTTTATGAGCTAGCAAAGGGGACTCGATGGACATATATAGATCAAACTCCTATAATTATAAAATAACATATCCCATATACATATTTTATAATTATCAACTCTAATGCTACTCCACTAAAAGCTTAGAGCTACGCTCTTAAACTATATAACATTACAAAGCTCTAATAAGCTAACCATCCATGACATATCATAACGTGTCACATCCCTATAGGATATTCATAATCGGCTTAAGGATAAATTCTGTTTTACCTTTTTGATTGTTTTCATCTTACGTTCTATTATTTCACCATTGAAATACTTACAATTCATAAATAGTATACCATTTGGTTCACCTATGTATCCGAATAGTTGACTGCTTTAGTATTCCAATTATAAGATAATGCATGTAAGAGAATATCGTTAACTCTGCAAAAGAGTTATAAATTTCATATCTATAAATAATGAATCTACATTAGTCAAGAGTCATGTTTTCAATGGACTAGTATATGTACTATCACTAAATAAGGATGTCACCCTTTAGTGCATGAAAAGAAATAGGTCAAGAATACGGGCCCATTAGTCATTTTAAGATTAAGACACAACATGCACGATTGTTTGAAGTGAATGGATTTAAACAAATAGAATTATTAACTAAATTAATTCAACTTTTTGTCCTGATCTAACACATCATCATCTATGACAATGTACCAATGTTTTTACTTACGGAGTCCTACTCTGATGACCAAGGCAAACCATCCCCTGTTTGGTATGTAGACAACATAACAATCTTAGCATAAATGAAGCGCCCAACTTAATTCCTTCAATTGCGGATCTTATCATTTAGACCATCACCTTTAAGATTAATGTCTTCTACATAATCTATCCATCATATGCAAGATTCTTAAAGGTTTAGACTGACAGTCTTAGACTTTTGTTTATTTATCATACATTCAACAGAATGAACATAAAGAGGACAATCATTTGGTATATGAATAATAAATAAACTCTATATTGATAAAATATCTCCAAAAACTTATTACAACATTTTACTCCAAGGCACTATGTCGAACAATCTCCCACTTGCACTAAGTGAGTACATATGATATGTTATGCATCCCCATAGCCCCGATAGGCCATAATGTCCTCAAACATGATTAAGCACATTTCCATATTTCTACTTACTAAGATATCTTTTATCACGTGATACTCCCGATGTACATTCTTACTCTTCTTGTGAAATCTTAGTTTCTTAGCATTAATTATCGTTGTAGTACTATCACAATATAGCAATATTGCCTTATCCATATTGGGAACTACCTCAAGATCATTAAAGAACTTGCAGACCCATACTGCTTCTTTCAAAGCATCACTAGCCATGACATAGTTGGCTTCCATCATTGAATCTAAAGTACAATCTTGCTTAACACTTCTCCAAACAATGGCTCCTCCACTCAGAGTAAACACAAAATTAGAAGTCGATCTCTCGAATCCAAACAAGATTGAAAATCAAAATCAACATATTCAGGAGGTGTTAGATATACACTAGCATATAACCTCTAGTCCTTCTTAGGTACTTGAAAATATGCTTGACTGCAACCCAGTAGTTCAGTCCTAGATCTGACTGAAATCTATCACTATCCTGACCCTATAATAAATGTATGGTCATGTGCAAAGTGTCACATACATGAGACTATCCACTTCTGAAGCATAAGGCACCTTCTTTATGTATTCTTTCTTCATCAGACTTTAGGGAGCCTTTCCTTAAAAGAGTAATTATAGACCTAGATAGTTACCAATCTTTCTTGGAATTCTGCATTTCATACTTCTTGAGAATTTTATCTATGTATGGAGCTTAGTTTAAAGTTATTATTTTATTCTTTCTATCATAAAAGATTTGGATACCTAGAACATAATTAGCTTCACCCAAGTTCTTCATGTTAATTTGATTGGTCAACCATAATTTGACTGATGACAATACTCCAATGTCATTGCCAATTAGTAGAATATCATCTATATAGAGCAGAAGAAAAACCATCTTCCTATCCTTAATGTGTTTGTAAACACATGGTTCTTCCTCATTTTATTCAAATGCAAAAGTGTTGATCACTTGATCAAATTTTATGTTACAAGAACGAGAAGCCTACTTAAGTCCATAAATTGATTCTAGCAACTTACAGACCTTGTCCTTTTGACCCTTAGCCTTGAACCCATTTGGCTGCGCTATATATATGGACTCATCAAGATAGCCATTTAGAAAGGCCATCTTGACATCCATTTACCAAATCTCATAGTCGAGAGTAGCAACTATGGATAGGAGAATGAGGATGGACTCAAGCATGGCTACTAGCAAAAATGTTTCCTCATAATCGATTCTTTCTTTTTGCATGTATCCCTTTGCTGTTGGTCTAGCCTTATAGGTTTCGAATTTCCCATATGCTCCTCTCTTTCTTTTGTAAATCTACTTACAGCCTATGGGTTTTACCCCTTTAGGAAGATCCACAAGTTCCTAGTCATGATTAGCCTCCATAGACTTCATCTCAGTAGAGCTTCAAATCAACATCCTTAATAGCCTTTGTGTAAGTATAAGGATCCCTGTCATATTTAACCAGTTCAACCAAGTAGGCTTCACTGTTGAACATATACTTCTCAATTAATGATTGATCCTTCCACTATGCCGAAGCTCCCTTGGTTATTATTTGGTCAGTTTATCTACATTGATTAGATTGGCTTCAAATTGGAACCCCCCCCCGAAGTGATCAAATCACTTACTATCTCCTTGAATACTACATTACTATGAGGCTTAAAGACATTCATTTAACTTTCCATAAGGAAAGTCGTATTCATTAAAACCATGACTTTCTTTTCTTTCATTTTATAGAAATAACCTCTTTAGTCCCTTTTGGATATCCTGCAAACACACAAACTTCTAAACATGTTTCCAACTTATTCGCTTCCTTGTATAGGACATAAGCAGGACATCTCCATATGCAAATATGGTTGAAGGATGTCTTTTTATCTGTTCACTATTCTTGAGGAGTTTTAGGAACCAATTTTGAAGGCATATTGTTTAAAAAATAGCATCGGGGTTGTAATGCATATCCCCAAAAGGATAAAGGAAAGGTAGAATAACTCATCATGGACCTAACTATATCCAACAAGATCCTATTTCTTCTATTAGCTACACTATTCTGCTGTAGATGCCTGGCGTGATCATATGGGATAAGATTCCTTCTCTAATAAGTGTCCTAAGAATTGATTGGAGAGGTATTCTTTACCTCGATTGGATAGAAGTACCTTTATGAGTTTACCTAATTGCTTTTCCACTTCAATCTG
This sequence comes from Artocarpus hirsutus, assembly GCA_946598075.1. Classification (NCBI taxonomy): domain Eukaryota; kingdom Viridiplantae; phylum Streptophyta; class Magnoliopsida; order Rosales; family Moraceae; genus Artocarpus; species Artocarpus hirsutus. Next base: position 23,657 of record CAMOHE010054442.1, on the reverse strand, counting down.
AAACTCCTTACACTTGTTAATTTTATGATGCATTAGGTAGACATACCTATATCTTAAGTAATCATCAATAAAAGTGACGAAGTACTCATACCCTCCACATACCCTGATGTTAATGGGACCACAAATATCACCATGCATAGGTTCTAGAACCCCGTCGGCCTTATTGCCTGTGCACCTAAATGGTCCCTTGGTTATTTTGCCCTCAAAACACAATATTCACATATGGTATAAATTCCTCCTTTAAGTGACCTAAAGGTCTATCCCTTACCAACCTTTGAATGCTATTTAGACTAATATGACCTAATTGCAAATGCCAAAGATAAGTCTTGTTAGAGTTAGAAGTTTTAAGTCTTTTAGAGTTATCATTGACGTTAGTGTTCAGTAATGAGTCCATCTTAGGTTTAATAAAATATCAGTTGTTTTGCATCCATCCACTATAAATAAAAGATTTATTTTTATGAATCACAACTTTATTATTTAAAGAAACTAAAGAAGATTCTTTAAATAAACAAGCGACAGATATTAAATTCCTTTTAAATTTAGGAACATAAAAATAATTTCTCAAAACCAAAGTCCTATAATTATCAAAGTAAAGATAGACGTCTTCCACTACTTCAGCCAACACTAACAACCCATGGCCCATCCAAAGCATGAAGTACTCAAGTAGCAAACTTCTTGTTTCTTTAAATCCCTTTAGAGAAACACATATATGATTAGTCGCTCTAGAATCTATGACCCAAGTGTCACTTACTTTTTCAACTAAACAAGTTCCAATGACCAGAAGTTTGCATCTACTTCCTTTAGATAGAAAGTCCTTACAATTCTTCTTTATGTGCCCAATGTTCCCATAGAAAATAAACACTTTAGTTTATTCAAGTTCCTCTTATTTTCAACACTTTAATTTATTCAAGTTCCTCTTATTTTTCTTCTTATCCTTGCCATTTGTCAGAATAGAAGATTTCCCATTCTTGGCCCTTTGCTTCTTTCCATTTCCTAGGTTAGGATTGGAACTAGATGCAGCCACCAAGTTAGCCTCACCACTAGTTGGAGTTTCCTTGATCAAATTTTTGAACTCCTGTAACTACTTCATCGCTTTTAATTCATATTAAAATTGATTAATTAATTTAAAAAATTATCTTATATATATGACTTGAATTAATTAGTTTAGAAATTTCCTAAATTCATGATTCTTAAACTAACTCTAATTAATTATTTACTGAATTCGTTTAGTGGGCTCATAATTAGTTCAAAGCCTATTAAGCCTAAAAACGATCTTAAGACGTTCTATATGTTACATTTTTTAAAATTATGACCCAAGTGGCTTTTTGGACTAAGGCAGTGTTGGACCACTGTCTACTATCATAATACTAAAAATCAAGTATCTCGAGTTTTTACAATAGGTGTTTTAATGTTCACATAAAAATAGTTAAAGTTTAGTGATGCAAGGTCGCACTTTTACTATATTTATTTAGCGCTAAATTTCATATCAAAATTGCGCTTTAAAATTTTGTTTGAAAGTGATAAAACACAAAATTTAAGGCTTATGTAGTTTTGCTTAAGTACCACAATTTCTTGGTTTGCCAAAAAACATGATTCTGTATCTATTTGATCATCGTTTGTAAAAATTAGTACCGAAAGGTACTTTTTCGATTAGTTTTAGAAAAATACTGTGAAACTATATATTAAAAACAATTTTTCTTTTTAAAATTTTTATTCATGAAAGTGACTTGATTAAAATACATGATTTCATAACTTCATGCTCATCTAAAAGTCCCGATCACTATCTTTGGCATATTTGTGTTCCTGTTAATTTTGCAAACTTTACCGATTAAAAAGTTTTGGCTGCTTTTATAAATCCTAATTAAAGTCTATTTTAGAGGTAGAGTTTTACAAAACTTTCTTCATAAAAGTTCTTTGTTTTGTCAAAAAATAAAACTTTTGTGTTTGCAAAAATTGCAATTCGACTTTAAAACAACCAAAAACTTTGAAAAACTGTTTTAGCCCATAAATACAATTTTTTAGACAGTTTTGAGAAACTAGTCATAACTGTATTTTAGAGGTAGATTTTTAAAAAAGTTTCTTTATGATAGTTGTCCTTCTCATCGAAAACTAAAACTTTTATGTTTGATAAAACATAAAATTCAAAACTAAAGTTGCCCAAAATGGCCAAAACAGTGGCTACCTACACCAAAACAGTTTTGGACAGCAACCAAAGCTGTTTTGAGTGGCCACAGGCAGTTTTGAAAAATTTCCTAGAAATCCATCTTAGAGTCAAAACTGTATTTTCTCTTAGTCATAGAGTTTTGTTCAAAACATCAAAATTTAAACGTTTTGTTTTTGCAAAGTTTTAAAATTTGATTTTAAGGCTTCTGTTTTTGCAATCAAAATTTGTAGGAAAAATTTTTTTCCACAACATTAAACATGCGCCAAAGCTAATTAAACTTACGTGACTTAACTTATTACAATAAATTACATACAAAACCACACCAACCAACATAAATAAAATTATTACAAGCCATATTCTTACTAAAACATAAATTTAACTTTTGAAAAATCTAAACTTTGAATGACCTTAAGGATTTTACTTGGACACTTCCGTGATGATTACCTCTAGAAAAGCCTATTCTTTCTCCTTTCTTCATGTTTCAAACACTAAAAACACAAACTTTGCTACATGAAAATCTAATCTTGCATCATCTAAGTAAATAAAGAGAAAAAGATTGGAATTTATGATTGATGATATCTATAAATCTCTAACTTTCTTCTACTTCCTCCTATCTTTTCTTGTTCTTCTCTTCTTCTTACTTTGGTTAGTGATTTTTGTGGTGGAAAAGAAGGAAATTTTTTGAGGCTTTCTTAAGGACAAAAACTAGTATTGAGAGAGGGAAAAGAAGGAAAATGTCTTGCTAGATTCTTGGTGTTCTTTGATGGTAAGAATGGAGGAGAAAATTTCTTGGAGATCCCTTGGACACACACATAGAGATTTGAGAGAAAAATAAGGAGGAAAATTTTTGGAGATTTCCCCTTTGCATAGTCAGTTCTAGAAGGAAATAAAGAGAAAAACGGAGAATAAGTATTTATAGACTAAGCTTAATTAATCTCTCCCACCTAACATTAGTTTAATTAGCCTCTTCAGTTACTTTAATAAGTTCAATTCTTGCTTAAGAACTTCTAATATTAGCACCATTTGCTTAGGGGATGGAGATGTGATTTTGTCCAATAAATGCTCTAAGGACAAGCTTCACATCAAGCTAAATCATAGTGAAATCCAATCTTTTTGCGCTTATCTCTAAAAATTCCCACCAAATAGATATATTTTACACTACCGGGAGATGACTAGCGTAATTTACAAGAGATTCTAATATCTGATGGGTTCTTTCCTATTTTTTTAATATAGTTGCATGCTAATCATAGTGTAAACCGACACCGATATATGCTTTAATCATGTGCCAATTTTTAGACTATTTTAGTCTTAAAATAATTTCTAGATTAAATAAAAATCTAAACTTAACCTTCTTTTCTTATAGACTTGTTAATTGACATAGTTCTTTGACGGGGTCAATTTTCGACCTTGCATAGCATTCTCTAATGAAATTACTACTTGCATAATTTTGATTTTAAATTAATTGGCAATTATAGACATGTTGAGCATAGACTGTTTCTTGGTACACTGGTAATTTCGTTTTACACTTGAAAATTCTTGTTATTAAAATTCTCAAGTTATTTATGGATTGAAATTTCTTTCCCTTTAAATCGTGATAGAATTTTTCAATTGAATTATTAAATCATAAAAATTAATAAACTTTAACTTTAAAATTAGCTATAAATTTATATGGGATATATATATTAATTCTATAAATCTTTCAATCATAAAAATTTTTACATGTAATTTTCCAAGAAAATCCTGACTTAAATATTTTTTAACCCTAGGATTTTCTTGGTTATTACAATTTAAGACTTGTCTTGGTCTAGCATATACTAATAATTGCTTTCTTCGAGTGTTAACTCTATTAGCATAGCTTTTAGAGGAAGTTAATAATAAAATTAGTCTTGAATATTTAACCATCATTTCAACTACTTTACATATATGTTATAATTGTCACTTAGGGGTGATCAATGATAAAACATGCTAAAGCAAATTATCCTTTCGAAGATCCAACCTGGTATATGATGCATTCCTTTCTAGGGGTTGGAACCATCATGTGTTACCCATGGACCAACGACGGAGGCCTTAGGTCCTTTCTTCAAAAACCTTCTCTTACATAGTATTTTAAAAAACAAGGTTTTATTTTAACATGCATGAACAATTTTTAATGAGTGGCACTCCTTAGTCTACATGGCATGTTATCAACACACATGGAAAAACATATTATAAAGCAAACAAACAATACAACAAGCAAAGCTACAAGCAATATAATAAATAACCGTAATATTATGGTTTCACCCTAAAAAAAAGAAGATAAAGATTTAAAAATTTTTAATCGAAACATTTTAGTGATTCTCTATCTTGTATCTTCTTGTTATTTCCTTCTTCATGTAGTGTTCATCTTCAATTTCAAGCTCATATAGATCAAAACTTCTATTTTCCAGTTTTAAAATTTCCCAATTTTTCTCAAAAATTGTTTCATTTAAAAAACTTCCAAAAAATAATCCAAACTATCCTCTAACATCAGGTGATCGACAGCCTATATCAGGATCCGGTCGACCGGCTCTATCCGATAGATTGGCTATAATGCCGAGTCAGGTTGACTGGTTTGTTATAGACCCAGACCTGAAAGCAGTTTTTCTAGATTATTTTTCAAGTTTTATTTTTAATAACAATTCAAAAACTTACAAAAATTTTATAAACATAGAATATAAATAAACCAACAATCATCTCTATCTTTCATATTTGTCTTCAACATTTTGAATAAAAAATTTACAATAAAAAACTATACCGTCCTCGGTTTACAAAATTTCTAGAAAAATAAAATAACAAACCTAGATGGTGATGATAGACCACCATCTAATTATATGAAGAACCTAGAAATACATTTTAACCACTAGAGAATCATGACTAGCAAAAAAAAAATAATTAAAATAGAAATTTATTTAATAATAATAAATTAATAAACATTCATCATATAATCTCAAGACAACATATAAATATATATAGAAACCTTAAACTACCAAAACTCTAAAAAAATATAATTCAAGCATACAAGAGATTGAGATCATATAATTTATGTACATGTCATATGGCTCTGATATTAATTATTGGAAAACGAGTACTAGTAGATTTTAAAATTTTTTTTAAAAGACTTTTCCATGGGCAAGTTAGACATGCTATATATGATAAATAAATAAAAGATATCATAAAATCAAAACTGCATTTCTGACAGGAAATCATATGACTTAACTGCTCTTTATAAAAGCATGTGAAAGAGCCTTAACTAATTGGTCTTCTATGCTATTCTCTTTTCTACGATTGGAATATGAGTGGGCATATGTCGATCGATTCTCTACTCGCTATCTACTCCCTCAACCACAAGAGAACAATAAGAATTATTGTTCTAGATGTTGAATAACAATTCTGTAGAGTGACAAAATTTCTTTCTCTATAAATCTCCTTTTAAACCTCTCACGTGAATTCACTATGATGTAAAACCATAAGAAAAATATTCCCCATTTATAATGGCCAGATGAGGATTCATTCTTGTTAGATTAAGCTTCAAAATTTGAGTTTGCCTCAACTTTCCACAACTACACAGCTTTAGACGTAGATCGATGATGTCAAAAGAGGCAGTCAACCATACACTAGGGGCGATCGACCGGACTAATGTGGCAGCCAACTGTCACGGATTCCTAGCTCTTGGAGAGCTATCTGATCTTCTTGTTTGAACCGATTAGATAATACCTACTTTATTTGACTTGGGTATCTTTCATAGTCTCTCAATTTTAATTCAAATAACCTAATATAAAAGTTACTTGATTAAAACAGTCATCTACAGATAATTCCATATTCAAAAAAAGTATATTTCAAATAACTCAACATGTTATCTTGAATTATGTTATAAAATTGATTCAATCAATAAATTAAACATAGATTATTAAATTTAATTAATCAAAATTTAACCAATCTTAAGAATTAACATAAGTTACTAATATGTCAAAAATCAAGCCGTGCTGTTACAAGAAAATATGTAAGCCAGCAAAGGAGACCTGATGGATATATATAAAACAAGCTTTTATAATTATAAAATAACTTATTGCTGACATGTATATCTTATAATTATCAAGTCTAAAGCTATTCCACTAAAGCTTAGAGCTACACTCACAAACTATATATAGATTGCGAAACTCCAATAAGTTAATTGTCCATGACATTTCATCATGTGTAACATCCTCATAGGATATCTATAATCGGCTTAATGATAAATTTTATTTTACCTCCTGATTGTATTTATTTTATGTTCCATTAACTCTCAATTAGAATACTTACTATTCATATTCAATGTAAGTAGTATACCATTTAATTAGACATATGTATTCAAATGGTTGAGTGCTCCAATTTTCAATTACAAGATAATGCCTATAAGAGAATAACATTTACTCTACAAAAGAGCCATGGATTACAGAACTATGAATAACAAGTCCACGTCATTAAAGAATCGTGAATCAAACGTACCGGTTTGCGTACCTACATATAATTTAGGATGTTACCTTTCAGTACATCAAAAGATACAAGTCAAGAATACAGACCTATTGATTTATTTTAGGATTATGAGGTAACACATATGATTATCTAAAGTGAATTGATTTATTCAAATGGAATTATTAACTAAATCAATTCATCTTTAGTCTTGATCCAACATATTGTCACTAATGTCCCCACTTATAAAGTCCCATTTTGATGACCAAGACAAGTCATCTCTCGTTAGGGATGTAGACAATATAACAATCATAATATGATTAAAGTGTCAAACTTTATTTTCTCAAATGTAGACCTTTTATATTTAAACTATCACCTTAAGATTTATGTTTTTTGCATAATCTGTTCATCATATACATGAACTTAAAGGTTTAAATTGGCAGTCTTAGACTTTTGTTTGCTTATCAGACATTCAACATAAATGAACATAAAGAGGACATATTTGATATATGAAACAAATATTAAACTCTTTGTTGATTAAATCTCATAAAAACAATTATATCATTTAATCTATAGGGTATTAAGTCTAATAGTTTTGGAAACCCATGTTGCAATATTATGTACAACATCTAATGAAAAAGTTCTAAAAATCATTACAAAATATATTACAATTTGTATAGAAACCTTAGGGACACAATAAATTAAGGGATTTAACTTTTAAATAAAAAATGGGTGATTATAGAATTTTATCTATAAGCGTTGTATAATTGTATCGCAACACCTTCTGTAACACTTAATAGAAACTATCCCATAACAACCATAGACTGTGCTGCAGCTTTAGTGACACTCTTGGGAGACACTAAAATAAGTATTTCAACTTCAAAAATAAAAAACTTGATAGCTTTGAAATCTATACTATAGGTGTTTTGCAACGCCTATTGCAACGCTAAGTGCTACAGATTAGAAAAACATGAGAAACATCATTTTTCAACATCTTACAAAGAGTCGTTCATGTTGCTATGGCTTTTCAAGGTTTCAGGTTTAAAAATATATCAAAACTGATTTTTAAAATGTCCATAGTAAGTAGAAAATTTTTCTAAACATCAAATCATATTCTAGATCTAAACTTTTCATGCCAAACATGCATAAACTAAAACTACATCAATATAAACTTGCAAGAGCCATAGCATACACATAAATCAAACTTTATTACATGCCAACGTCATCCAAAAATAAGATCATAAGCTGTTAATCTTTAAAAAACGAGGTTTAGATTGTATGCCCTTGAAAATCTATCATTGGGGGATTTCACCAAAGTTTTCTCCTTTGTTTTATTTGTAGTTAGTGATTTCTGATGGGTGGGAGAGTAAAATTTTTGAGAGGAAGAAAAGAAAAGAACTGGTATTTCTTAGAAAAGACAAGGAAAAGAAAACTTTCTTTCTTGGATAAATGGAGGGAAAAGAGAAAAAGTGGTCTCTTGTTGATGTCAATGCTTTATATAGACTTAATACTCGTAATGCCTGCTGTTTTCTTTTACAAATAATTATGTAAAAAAATTAACATAAGAACATAATGTTTTATGAGCTATTCATGATTTATGATAAGAAAGTTAACATGTTATTTAATGATGTGGTAGGTGACGGCTTTGAAGGATCAATGTACTCATGATGTTCATGTAAATTTTTTATGCTAAAGTAAAATTATAAATAATTTCATGTATTTGATATTTTTATATTTATATTTTCTTTTTTTATCGTTGGCAATACGCTTTATGATAATCTACAATATCATTTTACTTGTTAAAGATATTGGATTTTATTATGTGTTTTGTGGCCATTTAATATTATACATATGCTTGTTTGTATATAATGTTATACATGTATTTAATAATTAAAAAAACACTATGTATTATGATATGTAGTATTATACAATTATATTTTTTATGTTATATATGTTCCTTATAGGTTTTTAGTGATTGTATTATGTAAAGTACTTATATATTATGTATATAGCCATATACGGTTAAGTTAAGTTATATATATATAATATTGAATAGATTATGTATGATTATTTTATAGGTAATATTAGTATATGTATAATTATACATACACGTGAGCAGAAAAAAGAAAAGGAAACTCATGATTATTTATAGAGTTTCCCACTCAAAATATTATACAGGTTGAAAAAAAAAACCATTACCGTATAGTTTTCAAGAAACAAATTTTTTTAATTATGTTATATAACATATCTTATATATAAAAAAGTTCATATATATATACACACACACACACCCAATACAGTAAGTTTGTTGTATATATAAATGTTATTTATATAAAGGTTAGTATGTATAGTATATAATATATCTTGCCATATGTGTTTCCCAAAATGATAATTTGCTGTGTTTTGGAGGGAAAAAAGAGAGAAAAAAATAAGGAACCCATTTAACCAGGAACTAGGATTATTTATACTTATAAATATGTGGCTTCATGCACGTATATATTGGAAAAATGTGAACAGCGGAATCTTAAAAATTTTAAATCAAAGCCTTTTTACAAATAACAACCTTTTTACAAATAACAAGTTAGACACATTATGTAGATAAATTAATTAAGATATTACATACTGTTTAGAATGGAAACTGCACTTTTGGTAAGAAAAAACTTCGACAAAACTACTATAGAGAATTGTATCCTGAAGAGCTTCATCTGACTAGTCTTCTTTACTATTCTATTTTCCATGACCAAAATGTAAGTGGGCATACATCGTCTAATTCTCCTCTTGTTAATGTTTCCTTTCAACAAAAAGAGACAACCAAGAGCTAAGGTTTGGGATGTTGAACAATAGCCCTATAGGAGTTTCAGAGTTTCTGTCACTAGAATACTTTCTCTAAATTTCTCTAGTGATTTGAATAACAATAGGAACAAGTATCTTTTTTATAGTAGCCGTAGAGAGTCAATTCTACTTAGATAAGACTTCTAAATTTCAAAACTGGGTCAAAATCCACATCAAAACGTGTCAAAAATGCGTAACAGGATTTCATGCAATTGGCCTGTCAGTCGTACAGTTTTCGTAACTATTTATGCTTCACTGGTTAGACAGATGAAGGCATCGACTTGTCAGTCCTTCCAGTTCTGAAATTTTCTATATATCTTATTCTACATGGGAATCTTAGATAAAGCCTCAGTTTTAATTCAAATAATCTAATAGAGAAGTTATCTAATTAAAATAGTCGTATACAGATAATCCTATATCAAATAAAATATATATCCAAATAATTCAACATGTTTATCTTAGATTAATTCAATCGATAAACTAGCATGATTTATTAAATCCAATCAACCAAATTTAAACCAATCTAAGAATTAATATAAGTTGCCAATATGTGGGAAAAATACGCTGTATCATTACTAAAAATATTGTGAGCAAGCAAAGGAAACTCAATGGACATATATAGATCAAGCTACAATAATTATAAAATAATATGCCTCCGATACATATATTTTATAATTACCAACTTTAAAGCTATTCCATTAAAAGCTTTGAGTTGCACACTTGAACTATATAAAATTATGGAACTCCAATAAATTAATCATCCATGACATATCATGATGTGTAACATCCCCATAGGATATTCATAATCAGTTGAAGGATAAATTCTATTCTATTTAACCATTAAAATACTTACTATCCATAAATAGTATACCATTCGGTACACCTAATGGTTGAGCGCTTCAATTTTCTAATTACAGGATAATGCCTATAAAGAATATCATTAACTCTACAAAACAACTATAGATTTCATATTTATGAATAATAAATCTACACCAATCAAGAGTTATATCTCCAATGTGCCAGTATGCGTACCTTCATATAATTTTAGATATTATCCTTTGGTATATCAAAAGACAACAAGTCAAAAATACATGCCCATCAATCCATTTCAAGATTGGAATATGACACATATGATTATCCTAAGTGAATTGATTTAAAGAAATAGAATTATTAATTAAATCAATTCAACTTTTGTGATATAATATATCGTCTCCTATGATAAGGTATCAATGTTTTTACTTGCAACGTCTCACTTTGATGACTAGAGAAGTCATCTGCCATTAGGGATGTAAACAACATAACAATCTTATCATGAATAAAGCACCTAACTTTATTTCCTCGATTGCCGACCTTATCTTTTAAACTATCGTCTTTAAGATTAATATCTTCTGCATAATCAGTCTATCATATACACGATCTTAAATGTTAGACCAATAGTCTTAGACTTTTATTTGTTTATTATATATTCAGCATAAATGAACATAAAGAGGACATATTTGATATATGAAAATAAATAATATACTCTTTATTGATTAAATGTCTCAAAAAACTATTACATTATATAATCCTTAGGGCACCTAGTCTAATAATCTATTGTTTCCCTCACTTTTTCTTGCTCTTCCTATTTTTTCCTATTTCTTTATACTTTTGTGCTCTCTTTTCTTCTCTAAGCATCATGCACCATTGATTTATAATCTTATTTTCTTCAAAGTTTATTCTTCAAAGAATTCAAGAATGTAAGGTATGAATTTATTTGTGTGTATGATGTGTTGGTTTTGTCAATGAATATATTTATTGTTATATGTGTTTAGTATGTTTGGAGTTTGGGATATGTTGAGAATGTTTTAGGGGCTTTAGTTGTTCTTTAAAATTTCTAATAATGTTTTAAATCCATATGATTTTATTTTGTTGTGATTTTTGGATATGATGTGCTTTTATAAGTTAGGAATGCCTAGGAATTTTTATAAATTTTCATTCAATATATTTTTTAAAGTTATGAGCCTTTTAATAAGTGCTGCTTACAGATTTTTATTTGCTGAATGATTTGAATGTCATGTTGTGAGGTCGTTTTATAAGTTAAACGGTATTTTTTTGGTTCTATAAAACTTTGTTAGACTTTGTTGACATGTTTGTAAATTTTTAGCTTCATATATTTATTATGTTTTAAGATAAAATTTGTTGATCGTCGAGTACACAGTGGCTATAAATGCCTACCTAATATACTCTATATAATTTGCAAGATAAGAAATCGTGCTTTTATATGGTTTTTTCATGATTTCTTATTTTTTAGTGTTTATTTATATGTTGATAATGTCACATAAAATTCTAAGAGCATATCATGCATATGTGATTTTATAAAAATGCTTGAGTAAAGGGTGTCTGCTATTTATCATGTTTGACGTTAATATTGTCTCTGAGTTCAAACATTTATTTTGAATTATTACAAATTTATTTGAAGTGAAATTTTAGATATGTTTTGATTTTACATGTTTATTATATGTGGTAATTTTTATGAATTATATTATAACATAAATTATTTAATCCGTAAAATTTAATAAGACTGTTCACTACCTAGTGTTTTGTGGCAGATTTAATGGTATTGATTATGTGATTTACTTAATTTATCAAATGAACTTTTTATGACCAACGAGGAATATGAGGGTTATATATGTGTTAAACTTATTTCTACAAATTTTCATATTCTAATTGAATGTAAATAGTAAAATATAATGTGAAGAACCGTTAAAGGTCATTCAGTTTTTGTGACTGGTAGAATTTCTAGAATGTTTTAAAAAAATTCAAAAAAGATTTTGGATTAATATTTTCAAGAGAAGAAAATTTAAGTGATGTTTCTATATATTAGCTATGTCATCAAAGAAGTTTTATACTTTTATCTTGCTTATGAATTGAGATTAAATTCTCTAAGTGATAAAAAGTCAGGTTTACTGCTTGAATGTTTCTTGATTCCAAGTGTATGCTTATGAGTTAAAGATGCTTTATTTCAGCAAGTATGATGTTGAATGACGTACTATATGTTAAATGCTATTGTAAATATGAATAAAAATTTCATGTATTATGTGAATGACTGACATGAACACTCCAAAGGTGAGCACACCAAGAACTGCAGCAAAGTCACCCAAGTTAAGGTTTAGTAAGCTAGCAAGTCAAGTAAGTACATTCTCACCTACAACATAATAAAACTTTATGAAAAAGCTTTAAGGATATGTCTTATGATGAACTTTAAGTTTGTTTTTACATATTATCTTCTCACAAAAACTCTTGTTGCAGTAAGAAGGTTTAACAGATGTTTCAATGAGAGGTATGTCTAAATTATATCTATATGTGTATCACTTAATTAAGCGTTGCACACCTACTTATGTTGTCCCATTAGGTGGACTACCCCGCAAGGTGGACTCATGATGATTGGTTTGGGATTAGCTATCTCATTCCTCTCGTATAACTATGTATATGTTTATAGTATAATGCTAAGGCCTTCAAAGATAAAATGAACACTGTTTTAATATGGAAGCTAAAACGAAACATGTGTTCTATATACACGTGTGCCTCATGCACTATTATAATTATAAATATGATGTTATGTCATGTTTTCAGCCAAAAGTTTATGAAATGTTTCATTTTGTGAGATAGGCAAGTGTACTTACTAAACTTATGCTTATTTAGTTTTATATCATATTGTACATAAGGATATGAGACAAAGGTAGAAGCAAGTCTAATAAGGTGGATTGGAAATAGAGTCATATCATGAAAGGAATTTAAACTCAAACAATATTCAAATGATTATGTTCTACACTTTTGCCTGTTTGAGACACAATTCTATTTGTGATGTGTTCTTTGAACTTATGTTTTATTAAAAGTAATTTTGTATTTTAGAATTTTAGTTTCTTAGGTTATTTATTAAGAAATATATTATGCCATTATTTCTCGTAATTAGTCTTAGTTGGATGTTTTGTTTTGTTTAGTAAACTAACTATTTATGAAGTGTTGGAAAAAACGGTACGTGGCGGAATTTTAAAAATTTTAAATTGAAGTATTTTCAAATGCATAAGTTTGAAACTCTTAATATATAAATTCATCACCAATCTTACTAACCTCTTTTGTATACTGAAGTGGCCTCGAATTCGTGTAGAGAAGAATGTTTCAGAAAAGGATCAATTAATTGTTCTTCTTTGCTACTCTTTATCCATGATTGGAGTGTGGCTGGTCACACGTCGTATAGCTTTTCCTCCAATGATGCTCTTTCCAACAGCTTGTAAAATACCTATAACTAAGAATCATGATGTTGAACAATTGTTCTTAGGAGTTTCAGAGTTTCTCAAACTAGAGTACTTACTCTTTGCTTCTCAATTGATCTGAATAACTAAGAAAACTCACCCCCTATTTATAGTGGTCAAATTTGCAATTAAGTCTTATTAGATCAGGTCTTAAAATTTGAGTCTAGATCAACTTCTTATGAAAAATATGTCAAAAATGTGTACATAGATCATCGAACAATTGGGAGGCTAATCTGGGAGTTTGACGTGCTGAACTTACTCCATCGGCAGACTGAAGTTTCCCATCGGCCTGTCGAACTTACAATAATTTTGATCCCTAAGAATATCTTATTTTCGACTAGAGAATCTTAGATAGAGCATCAGTTTTAATTCAAATAACCTAATAGAGAAGTTATATAATAGAAACAGTCATATCTAGATAATCCCATAGAAAATAAAATATTATCTAAATAATTCAACATGTTTATCTTGAATTAACTTACAAAATTTATTCAACCGACAAACTAACATGAATTATTAAATCCAATCTTATCAAATTTGAACTAATCTAAAAATTTAACATAAACAACCAATATATAGGAAAACATGTCATATCATTGCAGAATTTATAACGAGCTAACAAAGGGGACCGGATGGACATATATAGTTCAAGCTCCTATAATTATAAAATACAATATCCCGGATACATATTTTATAATTATCAACTCTAATGTTATTCCACTAAAAGCTTAGAGCTATACTCTCAAACTATATAAATTACAAAGCTTTAATAAGCTAACTGTCCGTGACGTATCATAATGTGTTACATCCCTATAGGATATTTACCTTCTTGATTATTTTTATCTTATGTTCTATTATCACACCATTGAAATACTTACTATCCATAGATAGTATGCCATTCGGTTACACCTATGTATCCAAATAGTTAAGCACTTCAGTCTTCTAATTACAAGAAAATAGATATAAGAAAATATCATTAACTATATAAAAAGAGCTATGGATTCCATATCTATGAATAACGAGTTTACATCAATCAAGAGTTATGTCTCCATTGTACCAGTATGTGTACTATCATAAAGTTAGGATGTCACCCTTTGATACATCAAAAGACATAAGTCAACAATACGGGTCCATCAGTCATTTTAGGTTAAGACACTACACATATGATTGTCTAAAGTTAATTGATTTGAACAAACAAAATTATTAACCAAATCAATTCAACTTTTATGTCCCGATCCAATACATCATCACCTATGATAATGCACCAATGTTTCTACTAGCGAAGTCTTACTCTGATAATTGAGAAAAGCCATCTTCTAGTAGGGATGTAGACAACATAACATTCTTAGCATGAATAAAGTGCCTAACTTTATTCCCTCGATTATGGATATTGTGATTTAGACTATCACCTTTAAGATTCATGTATTTCATATAATTTATCCATCATATGCACGATTCTTAAAGGTTTAGACTGATAGTCTCAGACTTTTGTTTCCTTATCATACTTTCCACATAAATTAACTTAAAGAGGACAACATTTGGTATAATAAATAAACTCTTTATTGATAAAATGTCTCTAAAAACTTTTGCAACATTTTACTCCTTAGGGCACTATCTCTCACAGTTAGTGTCTTCATGAAAGAATCAGCTACATTGTCCTCAGATATGATTTTGCACACTGCAACATGCACACCCTCAATGAAATCCTATATCACATGGTACTTCCAACGAATATGCTTACTCTTTTTGTGAAACCTTGGTTCCGTAGCATTAGCTATTGTTGCAATGTTATCACAATGCAGTAATATTGCCTTATCCATACTAGGGACTACCTCAAGATCCCCAAGAAACTTGCAAAGCCACATTGCTTCTTTCGAACCATCTTTAGCTACCACATTCTCGGTCTCCATCATTGAATTTGAAGTGCAATCTTGCTAGACACTTCTCCAAACAATGGCACCATCGCTCGGAGTAAACATAGAACCAAAAGTCGATCGTCTCAAATTTGGACAAGATTAGAAATCCAAATCAGTGTATCCTAAAGGTGTTAGATCCTCACCCGAATGCACAAGTATATACCCTCAAATCCTTCTTAGGTACTTGAAATACACTTGATTGCAACCTAGAGGTTTGGTCCTAGATCCAACTGAAATCGAATTACTATCCAGGCCGCAAAATAAATGTCTGGCAATGTGCTAAGCATAGCATACATAAGACTACCCACTGCCAAAGCATAAGGCACCTTCTTCACGTATTCTTTTTCTTCATCCTACTTTGGTGAGTCTTTCTTATAAAGAGTAATTCTAGACCTATATAGTTACCCACCTTTCTCAGAATTCTCTTATAGATCCACTTACACCTATAGGTTTTACCACTTTGGGAAGATCTACAAGTTTCCACACTTGATTAGTCTCTATAGACTTCATCTCAATGTTCATAGCTTCTATCTAGAGGTTTGAATTAACATCCTCCATAGCCTTTGTCTAAGTATAAGAATCTCTGTCATCTTCAACCAATTAAGCCAAGTAGGCTTCACCATTAAACATATGCCTCTCGAGTTGACGTTCGATCCTCCCATTATGTTGAAGCCTCTAAGGTTGTTGTTCAGTTGGTTTTTCTACATGGAGTACCTCTTTACTTCGAGGCTTAAAGTCGTTCATGTAACTTTCCTCAAGGAATGTTGCATTCATTGAAACCTCGACTTTATTTTCTTTTAGATTATAGAAATAACCCCCTTTAGTCTTTTTTGGATATCCTACAAACACATAAACTTTTGAATGTGCTTCTAACTTGTTTGTTTCCTTATACTAGACATGAGCCAGACATCCCTATATGCGAATGTAGTTTAAGGATGTCTTCCTACCTGTCCACAATTCATGAGGGGTTTTAAGAACTGATTTGAAGGCACCTTTTTTAAAAGATAACATGCGGTTTGTAGTGCATATCCCCAAAAGGATAAGGTAATGTCGAATAACTCATCATGGACCTAACCATTTCTAACGAAGTCCTATTCCTTCTCTCACCTATACCCTTATGTTGCAGAGTGCCTGACGCAGTCAAATGGGATAAAATCCCATTCTGTAACAAGTGTCCTAATAACTCATCATAGAGGTATTCACCACCTCGATCAGATTAAAGTGTCTTTATGGGTTCACCTAATTACCTTATCGCTTCAGCTCGAAACTCCTTGAACTTGACAAATGTTTAGTTTTTTCTGATGTATTGGGTAGACGTACCTATATCTTGAGTAATCATCGATAAAAGTGATGTAGTACTCATACCCTCTATGTGCCCTGATGGTTTTGGGACCACAAACATCACTATGAACAAGTTTTAGAACCCTCTCAGCCCTATTGCCCTTAGACACAAATGGTCTTTTGGTCTTTTTTCCCTCTAAACAAGATTCATATTGTGGTATAGATTCTACCTCTAAGTGACTTAAAGGTCCATCCCTTACCAACCTTTAAATCCTATTCAAGCTAATATAACCCACTTGCAAATGCCATAGATAAGTCTTATTAAAGTGAGAAGTCTTAAGTCTTTTAGAGTTATTATCATTAATCTTAGTGTTATGCAGTATGCCCATCTTAGGTTTAATAAAATAGAGATTGTTTTGCATTCATCCTCATAGATAAAAGACTTGTTTTTTTAAATCACCACTTTGTTTTTAAAAGATACTAAACAAGAGTCTTTAAATAAACAAGCTATAGATATTAAATTTCTTTAAAGTCTAAAAGTATAAAAACAATCTTTCAAAGCTAAAATCCTATAATTATCAAAACAAAGATGGACGCCTCCCACTACTTTAGCTAACACCAAGGATCTATCGCCCATCCATAACATAAAGTCCTCATGCAGTAGACTTTTCGTTTCCTTGAACCCTTGTAGAGAAACACAAACATGATTAGTTGCTCTAGAATCTATAACCTAAGTTTCACTTGATTCCTCAACTAAGAAAGTTTTAATAACCAGATGTTGACACTTAATTCCTCAAGAAAGGAAGTTATTACAATTCTTCCTGAGGTGCCCAACTTTCCCATAAAAAAGCGCTTTAGCTTCTTTGGGTTCTTCTTTTTCTTCTTCTTATTCTTGCCATTAGCTAAATAGAAGATTTCTCATTTTTAGCCCTCTGCTTCCTTCCATTTCTTGGTTTAGGATTGGAACCAAATGTAGGCACCAAGTTAGCCTTGCCACCAACAGGAGTTTCCTCGATTAGATTTTCAAACTCTTATAACTACTTCATTAACTTAGTCAAGGTCACATCCTATCTATTGCTTAAATTATATGAGCTCCAAACGGGATAAATTCCTTGGATAATAGTCATCTGTGACTCAATATCGATTTCAGCTCTATGGGGGTTACGACCAACATCATATGCATCTTCACAGGAGTCTCGATCTTTGCTTATAGTTGAAGAGTTACTAAAGAGCCCCTTTTCCATTATATTAGGGCTTAAGCTCCAAACATGTCTTCAAGATTATAAAAGATCTACTTTATAGTCTCATAATCTTCATGTTGTACCTACCGTTTGTTATTCATGCTAGCCATAACATAACAGCGGGCCCGATCATTAGCATCTTTCTAGCGATCATATGCTTGGATTTGATCGTTAGTGAAAACACTTGTAGGTTTGAGAGGACATGGTGTTATCAACACAAATTTTAGTTTCTCAAAGGAAAGGATAATATTTAGGTTCCTTTTCCAATCATTGTAATTCTCGCTAGTTAACATGTTTTTATCGAGTATCAATGATAAAACATTGTTAGACATTTTAATCTATAATAAAGATTATTATACTAAATATAAGCAAACATTCCATAATAATTTAGTAAGATAACACGAACAAGTAAACATACAATTGTGTTTATGTGTCAAAACCTTAAAAAAATCACAAGCTCACAACGATAATTCCCAACTCAGAATCTAACAAGCCGCCTAAGGGAGACTTGACAAATTCAATTAGGAGTACGAATCACCTCCAATTAATATTTGCCATCCAATGCCCGTCTGATCTAGTATATATTAATAATCATTTTCTTTGGCCATTAATTTCATTGACAAAGCTCCTAGGAGAGGTTAATAATAAAATTAATCTTGAGTATATAACCTTAACTATTTTATCTATGATTTATAATCGACATCTATGGGTGTACAACAATAAATCATGCTAAAATAATTATCCCTTCGGAGATCCAACTCGGTATGTGATGAAATCCCTTCCTAAGGGTCGGAACCATCAAGTGCTACCTATAGACCAACAATGATGGCTATAAGTCCTCTCTTCAAAAACCTTCTCCCATTCAATGCTTTAAAAGTCAAGGTTTTACGTTAACATGCATGAACAATTTTTAGTTAGTGGAACTCCCTATTCTACATGGCATGTTATCAACATACATGACAAACCATATTATAATGTAGACAAGCAAAGCAACATGCAAAGGCATAAGCAAAATAATAAATAAATAGCCATAATATCATGGTTCCATCCTAAAGAAAAGAAAATCAAGATTACAAAAGATTAGTCGAAACATATTATCGATTCTTCATCTTGTATCTTCAAGTTGTATCCTTCTTCATGTGGCATCCATTTTCAATTCTTCAATCCCTCATAGATCAAAAGGTTTATTTTTTTGGTCTTCATAATATTTTATGTTTCTCCAAATTGTCTCAAAATAAAATAAAAAGCTGCATAGAAAAATGCACATTTTTTGAAAAATATTCTGCCTTGCTGCTGGCCTGCCAAACTAGAAGTTTGGCTTATCAATTTGCAACCATTAGCCTGCCGAACCTATGGGTTTGGTTTGCCGATCAAGCTAAACCAACGTTTTTCCAAAAAATAGTTTTTAAGCAGTTTTTCAATCTTATTTTCAACAATTAAAAAACATAAAAATTTATAAACACAGAAAAACAATGGAACTCTATTTTCTTCATCTTCTAGATCCGTCTTCAATTCGAATGATTATTTAATTACAAAATCTTACAAATTTAAAATTAAAATAATAATTCCTAGACAGTGATAATAGACCACCATCTAATTATATGAAAAACCTAGATACACATTCTAACTTCTAAGGAACTATAACTAGCAAAAATTAATTAATTAATAAATAATTAAATAGAAATTTAATCAACCATAATTAATTAATAAACATTCATCATATAATCTCATGACAACAAATAATTATGTAGAAACCCTAGAGTGTTAGCTCTCTAAAAAATTAAATTCAAGCATAGGAGAGAATAAAATCACATAATTCATGTATATAGCATGATCAAAAACCCAAAAATCAATGTAAAAACCATGCTCTAATCCTAATTGTTGGAAAAAATAGTACGCAGGAGAATTTTAAAAATTTTAAATCGAAGTATATTTCAAAATTCAAGTTTAACATGCTAAATACATAAATTAATCATAGATCTTACTAACCTCTTTTGTATACCAAAGTGGGCTCGAATTCATGTAGAGAAGAACGTTTCAGAAGAGCCTCAACCAACTGGTCTTCCTTGCTATTCTTTATCCATGATCAGAGTGTAGGTGGTCACACATCATACAGCTCTTCATCCAGTGACTCTCCTTCTAACTATTTGAGAATAGCTAGAACTAAGGTTCTTGATATTGAACAATTGTTCTCAAGGAGTTTCAAAGTTTCTCAAACTAGAGTACTCGCTCTTTGTTTCTCAAGTGATCTGAATAACTAAGAAAACTCTCCCCCAATTTATAGTGGTCGAATTTAGGTTTAAACCTTATCAGACTAGGCCTCAAAATTTGAGTCTGGATCAACTTCTTATGAAAAACGTGTCAAAAACATGTATACAGATTATCGCATGATCGACAGGCTGATTTAGGAGATCAACCTGCCGAACTTACTCCATCGGTAGGCCGAAGTTTCCTATTGGCTTGTCAAACTTACGATAATTATCATTCCTGAGAATATCTTATTTTTCACCTGAGAATCTTAGATAGAGCAATAGTTTTCATTGAAATAACCCAATAAAGAAGTTATTTGATAAAAATAATCATATCCAAATAATCCCATAGAAAATAAATATTATCCAAATTATTCAACATGTTTATCTTGAGTTAATTTACAAAATTAATTCAATCAATAAACTAACATGAATTATTAAATCCAATTTTATTGAATTTCAGCTAATCTAATAATTTAACATAAGTTACAATACGTAGGAAAAATATGCCATTCAGTTGCACTTATGTATC
This sequence comes from Artocarpus hirsutus, assembly GCA_946598075.1. NCBI lineage: Eukaryota > Viridiplantae > Streptophyta > Magnoliopsida > Rosales > Moraceae > Artocarpus > Artocarpus hirsutus. Next base: position 2,683 of record CAMOHE010054442.1, on the reverse strand, counting down.
CAAATGGTTGAGCACTCTAGTCTTCCAATTATCATATAATGCATAAAACTGAATATCATTAACTCTACAAACAGAGCTATAGGTTTCATATTTATGAATAATGAGTCTACGTCAATCAAGAATCATGTCTCCAAATTACTGGTATTTATACCAATGTAGAGTCAAGATGTCACCCTTTGTACATCAAAAGACATAAGTCAAAAATACAAGCCCATTAATCATTTCAGGATTTAGACACAACGCATATAATTGTCTAAAGTGCATTGATTTTCACAAACAAAATTGTCAACCAAATCAATTTAACTTTTATGTCCCGATCCAATATATCGTCACCTATGACAATGCACTAATGTTTCTACTCGTGAAGTCCCACTCTGATGACAAAGACAGACCATTTCCCATTAGGGATGTAGACAACATAACAATCTTAGCATAAATAAAGTGCCCAACTTTAGTCCCTTGATTGCAGATCTTCTGATTTAGACCATCACCTTTAAGATTCATAACTTTCATATAATCTATCTATCATATGGTTGATTCTTAAAGTTTTAGACCTATAGCCTTAGACTTTTGTTTACTTATCATATATTCAATAGAAATGAACATAAAGAGGACAACATTTGGTATATGAATAATAAATAAACTCTTTATTGAAAAAATATCTCAAAAAACATATTACAACATTTTACTCCATAGGGTAGTATGTCTAACATGAAGGTGGTTTGTTAGCCGAACACCTTTGGTATTCCTTCGAGTTAATTATGGAGAGAAATGTAAATCTAGTAAGTGGTTTAAAAAAATGGACATTTTTCTTGGGATCATTATTTGATGTTATTAATTATTTTGAACTTCTTATCGAAAATTATTAAGTTTAATGGTAAAAGAAATAAATCATTGTGATGCCCGTAAGGGGGCATTACAATATTAATTGGGTTTAACTTTTTAAACTTGATTTTCAAGCTTCCAAGTGAGATTTGAAAGGTTCATAATCACACTTAAGTTACCCTAATGTTGGCATTGTTAGAAAATGTGAATACAGTAGAGTTTTAAAATTTTTAAATTAGTCTTTTCTAAATAATAAGTTTGACATGCTAAGTGCATAAATTAATAAAAGATCTTACGTTTCTCTTTAGTAGACTGAAAACTATAGTAACTGCAACTAGAGAAGAATGTCTCAAAAGAGCCTCAACCAACTTGTCTTCCTTGCTATTCTATTTCCATGAACAGAATGCGGGTGGTTGTACGTCTTATAGCTTTTCTTCTAGTGACATCTTCTTCCAACCACTAGAAAGACCAAAAGCTAAGGTTCTAGATGTTAAACAATATTCCTTTGAAAGTTTCAATATGTCTCTCACTAAAAAAATAGTTCTCTTTATATAGTGGTCAAATTTGGGGTTAGTTCTTATCAGATTAGGTTCAAAATTTGAGTTCAGATCAACTTCTGGCAAAAATTGTGTGAAAAATGCATATCATGATTATTGTACGGTCGGCATGCTAAACACATGCACTAGCCTAGCAGACTTATGGCATTAGCCTACCAAACTCGACCACCAGCCCACAGATCGAGCGATGATTTAGAAATCTCAAAATATCTTATTTTACATAGGTCTTAGATAAAGCCTCAAATTTAATTCAAATAACAATAGAGAAGTTATCTAATGAAAACAGTCATATATAGATTATCTCATATCAAATAAAATATTATCTAAATAATTCAACATGTTTATCTTGAATTAATTCACAAAATTAATTCAACCTATAAACCAACATGAATTATTAAATCAAATCTATCAAATTTTAGAGAATCTAATAATTAACATAATTCACTAGTATATATGAAAAACATGCTGTATCGTTACAGGAATTATTATGAGCTACCAAAGGAGACCTAATGGACATATCTAGGTCAAGCTCCTATTATTATCATAATGCATAACATTCCTATAGGATATGCATAATCGGCTTAAGGATACCTTCCTGATTATTTTTATCTTATGTTCTATTATATCACTATTAGAATACTTACTATCCATAAATAGTATACCATTCAATTGCACTTATATATCTAAATAGTTTGACGCTCTAGTTTTTCAATTACAGGACAATGCCTATAAGAGAATATCATTAACTCTACAAAAGGGCTATGGATTCCATATCTATGAATAACGAGTCTACGTCAATCAAGAGTCATGTCTCCAATATACTAGCATACGTACCTTCATCTAATTTAGGATATCACCCTTTCGTACATCAAAAGACATAAGTCAAGAATACAGGCCCAATAATTCATTTTAGGATTAAGATGCAACACATATGATTTTCTTAAGTGAATTGATTTAAACAAATGAAATTATTAATCAAATCAATTTAACTTTAGTCCCAATCCAATATATCGTCACCTATGATAATATACAAATGTTTTTACTCACGGAGTTTGACTTCGATTGTGGTGTCTGGCCTGGGCGTACTCCCTCAAGCCTCCATAGGATCCACCTTGCAGGACCCCCAGACTTATGGCTCTTATTGGTAGACCATCCCCGTACCACCCAATCATCCGTATTGTCCCCTCTGGCCCCTCAGGGTTTTCTTTCGCGTCCCTCGGGTTTGAACCTCAAACCTCCCTTAAGAGGTTCTTATTTCCTTCTCGAGTACCAATTGAGAGCTCAATTGGTACTCGAGAAGG